>JAKWJA010001966.1:0-27371 GCA_027704765.1 Solanum habrochaites | reverse complement strand
AAAAGATATTGTTGTTTTAGTGGATGATTAACTAGTACCCACAACCTGACACTATTTCTTGCAGCAAAAAGATAGAAATAACTAGGATTATGTAGGATTTGGGGTTGTAAAGGACATTCCTGAAAGAAGGACGGGGAAAAAAGAAAACCTTTGAGGCTTTTTGTTCCTGATGAGAAAAAAATTCAAAAAAGAAAGAGTTACGTATCAAAACACCATTGCAAGGCACACCGAAGATCTGAAGATCGTAGGGAACAGATTTAATCACCAACTCAAATTTGATACCCAATATTGTGGACCTCTGCGGAGTGGGGGGAAAAGGGTTTAGATCGCATAGAACACTTGCTCTGTCACCACCTGAAGAGACACGCCCTCACCAAAACGGTGTGGTAGCAGAGAAATGAAAAGAGCACCAACGGGTGACATCAAGAAAACAGTAAAGAGGCTAGGAACATGGATAGTATGATATCGCCAGTACAGACAACAGTACAGTCCAATAAGTATAGTGAGGCGCGGGACGGGGGGCCCGCAATCGACACCGTGTCTACATACCTCACGACACATAAACCTCGTATGTCCATCTGGAGGACCCAAGACCCTTTAAGAAAAAAACTCCACAATGAAGTTTTGCAAAAATGGTATGGCCCAGGCCCCACACGAGTCCCCTCGCTACAATGCCTCCTAAGCAGTTTTGCGATGCAACGGTGTCCGTTATTCATCACAGTCGTGTGGTCAAACAATTCTTACGCTTGTCGCAATGCTTTGTGACTCCTTTCCTAGGAGTGACAACGGAATCTTCTCAATTGGATAGCTCTAACACATTCTGTCTCATCATAGCAAGGGTACTTACACACAAAAGAACCCCTCAGTGTTAGGAAGGTGAGAGTCAATCGCTCATCACTGTGAGTAGCGCAGGTCGGCCTGTGGGGGGATAAAACAAGTACATATGGCTTAATGATCGAAAAGTTAGAAATGCGCAACACCGATCCGTCGAGTAAAAAGAAGATGTGCTGGTCAGAATAACATCAGCTTGAAGAAACATACTGTCTCTGAGCAGAGCAGGTACAAGAAACTTGGTTTCTCTACACAATAAACAGAGAAGATAACTGAACCTCAAAGTGAATTCTGATGATGGAGTTGGATACGGACCCAGATGTTAATGAAAGCAAGTAGGGAAAAAAATCAAATCTTATTCATAAAAGAGTACAAATACCAAAGGATCACACACCATTGGAAAACCACTCACTGATCTTTCTTCTGGAATTACCACCAGGTCGGATGAAGATCATTACGCTCATATGCATTCCTATCCATGGTAGAACCAAAGAAAATAATGTGAAGCCCTTCAAGATACACAGCATTGGATTAATAGCTTGGAAGAAGAATTACATCAGTTATGCAAGGAGTAAAGTCTGAACCGGCTTATGGTACCGATACGCCCTCAAAAACACAGACCATATAAATTCGAACATAAAGTGGGTGTTTAGGACAAGTTCTGATGAACAAATGGTCCAAAATACTCAGTGGGAACAAGGGCTAAGGTTGGGGTTTTAATCAAAAGGGGGAGTAATTGGGATCAAGAAAAGAATGATGCATTAATTAGTGGGATGAACTTTCGCAGGAGCCCGTGGAGGCAAGAGAATAAAGCAATCAAGATTGCTATAGCAATTCGGCAGATCTCACACGAATGGAGTTCACCTTTGTATCGATTGAGATGTCAGAAGGGTGCTTTATATTAAAAAGGTGGGGGCTATGTACACGAGAGGTAATTTTGTAACAACCCCACAATGGCTTCGTAGGAATAAAGTGATATCCTAATCATAGTCTATAGGAGCTTGTACAAAAGCCTCTCTAGAGCATCTAACTGGTATAACAATCTCCAAAGGCAGGGTATGAATAGATTGTCAAAAATCTTTTAAGTAATGGATAAGTGCAGGGGTTAAAACTGACAATAAACGCTTGTTCTTTAAGAATAAAGAAATGGGTTCCTTGATGTGGCAAATCTATGATAGACGATATTAAGATTTGGCAGCGACAATACGGGTCTCACAACAATTTGCAAATCTTTGAGCATGGAGTTTGTGGGTGAATTAAAACTACTTCCTATGGGGCTTCAATAAAACAACACCTGGAGGTACCTAATTCAGACAGCAAAAATATGTCAAAGAATTACTGTAAAAGGTTTTAAAATGGAACGAATGCTACGCCCAATTGATCTCCAAAACCCCTGCCACTAAGTTGGACCTTAAGGAACAGGTTCTACTGTTTGAACAAAAACTGTAGAGAGGCCTGATTGTATTTCATTGTTTTGTATCTTACTAGCTAGTCCCGAAAGCCTGATATCGTGTTTCGTGTGGGATATATGGTCTCGCTTTCAAACTAATCTTAAAGATCACAATTTCAATCAGTAAGGGATAATATCTCAAGATATCTAAAGGAACCTCTGATTTATGACTTTGGTACCCAAGAGGAAGTAACTTTGATTTGGTTGTGGATTACGGCATTGGATGGCTGGATTATGCGAAAGGATACATTTGGGTGATAGAAAAAGCACTACAGGAATGGCTCCACTTCCTAGGATCTTTGTCTCATCTCATTGGGATCAGAAGAAACAAACTCAGTTGCATCTGATCCACTACTGCGGGCTGAGTATGTAGCAAGCTGGCATCGTGTGCGCTCAACTTACTATGGATTTAAGCAGACACTTTGAGTGATTTCAGTCTCAAAATTGAACAAGTTCCAAGTTCAGCGATAATACTATGGCAATCAAATTTGCGAAAAAATCCGGTACCTACTAAGACAACTAAAAAAACATTGACATTCGACCCCCCCCCCCCCCCCCCCTCATTATTTCTTAGAGACAATGTGGAGAAGATGGACAAATCTCTATGAACTTTTGTACTACGGAAGAACAAATCGCACGGACATCTTTACAAGGCCCTTAGGCAAGGGAAACTTTGAAGGAACGTCTGGAACTAAACGAATGAATAAAGAATAAACTAAGAATTAGAAGCTGAATGAATTGGACGTTCCAAAATCGTTGTGCATGCAATAAGTCATTTCTACTCTCCTTCACTAAGATAACTAAAATAATACGACAATCATCGGTTTCCGTTCCTTCAATTAATTAAAAAAAAATAAAAAAAAACCCATCAATTAAAACCGCCAAATCAAACTGCCAAAAACCTTTCAATCATACTTGTTCCTATTCTCATAAAACTCTTGGCCACTTGCCTATAAATTTTCTTAAACCACATGCTTTTCCTCGTTCTTCTCCTATTTGTTTTCCATCTTCTCTCAAACCCTTGCAATCCCCACTAGTTAATGAAACAAAATGGCCCTTGTCCTCAATCTCTCACTAGCCATAATTCCTTGAGATCAATAAGCTTGTACCTGCCTTCCCGGTGTTCTATACATTGATTGTTTTTTTTGTGGACGCGTAAACCCAAGTATTCTCTTACTGGAAGATGCATCGTTCAGGGGGAAGTAGAGAAATCAAGGTGTGGAGAAACAGGGAATTGAGTGCACGAAGTGAGGGGGAACACAGGTTTCTTGTCCACAGAAGAGGACCGGGGAAAGTAGTTGCCGATGATGAAAATGTTACTTTGTATTGAAATGCTTTCCCAAATTCACGATCTTGTTCCAAACGAAGTTCGTCTTCTTGTAATCCTCTTGCTACTGATTGCTTCTCCCTGAAACTCAACGAGACGTTGCGCCGGGGGCCCTCTTACCAGACAAGGTACCAGTGGGAGTAACTAGATTCTGTACAACGTAAACTCGAGAAGTGCAAAGATTTGGCTCATCAGACTAGAAAAAATCACACAAGAAAACCGTAAGTTCTCCTCCATCTTTAAATGTAGAGATTGTTTGCATGATGGGGTAGCAGATCAGTGAATCGTCAGACACGGAAAAAAATTTCACACCCAAATCAAAATTTTCACGATTCAGAGATCGTGAAGTACTCTGCGGAGTATTAGCCTTTAAGAGGAAGATGTGATTAGAATGGGAGAGTAATTTCGTGTTTTTTGGGAGTGGTGAGATGGATGATTAGTGATTATTTTACAAGCTCAAGGTGGACAGCAACTGATGCTCCAGGGATCCTTTAGGGCTAAAATGGGTATGGTAGAAACGATGGAAATTTTTTATATCAATGCAACAGAGACTTTGGTCTTCAATTCCGAGTACAGTTTGTGGTGTAACATTTACACTTACTGCTGAGATTCCTGTCTTCAAATCACATAGGCTACCTCACAGCGGGAAGTGGGTCACTATGTCAAGAGGATTTGGCCTCCTTTAGAGGGGTACACCTCTCAACTTGAAATATGTGCGCGATTCTTCAAAACGATCCTACTCTAAATCAAAGAATATCTCTAGTGTTTAGAAAGGGTCTATGTACCTTACTAAGTTGTTAATTTAACATGTTCATAAAATACGCTTCTGGCCATGAAGCAAAAAGGGAGGACAGAAGCATGCTACTAATGATCTTAACTCTTATGGAATTACTATTGTCCTAAAAAGACTCAAATGAATGGTTCCTATCTTAATAATGAGTCACTATACCATAGTTTAGTCCAGGCTTGATAAAACGAACGGGGTTGGCTTATTTTACTGCTTTTTTGGTGGTTTTTTATTTGGGAAAAAGTTATTTGACCTTTTTGGTGTTGGCTTGGGTAAAGATGTGGAAGATTCCAAACCATTTCTGATGTCATGGGGAAGGGGATTATATGAACATGCCTGCTACTTCTAAAAAGGTTGATGTAAAAACTCAACGGTTAAGGGCTTCTCTCACTGCTATAGAAGAGGAGATGGAAGCATTAAAAATGGCTCACTCATTTAGAGATGGAACGATTTCAGCTGCTCCTAAGTTGGATACGCGAGGAATGGATTGCTGAGAGATTGTGGCTTAAGGAAGAACTCAAACTCACTCAGACTCAAGATGCTCTTACAGACCACAAAGAGAAGTGAATTCTGAGCATCTACAAAGTATCATTGGTTTTGTCTAACTAGGGATCCTCAACTTCTTCCACCCTGTGGCTACCCTCTTTTAATCATCATTCCATATGCCATTATCTTAATAATTTTTTATTCTGACCTAGTTCAGACCTGAAGTTAGACATTACTTATTTTGTATGTATATTGGTTTTATGTCTACTCCTTGATGTTAACTAATGACTATTGCTGATGCTCTATTTTAGTATGCTATGATACTTTGGATTTTCATCAATTTTGGCTAATGGCAAAAGGTGGAAGCAGCCTGCAATGATATAAAGTTTTCTCTATATTGATATGTTGTTTTTTTGTACCTATTCAATATCAAGTTGATTATTTGCCATAGTCAAAAATGTTGAATTTGTTAATCTTACGATTTTGAAATGGAAAAATTGCATGAACATGTATGCAACATGTTCAAGTGGAAGCGTCCTAGTTTGCGGGTATGCAAGTGGCGCCGTAACGAGTTGTGCTAGTTATATATGGAAACTTATATCTCCATTTTTTGTTTATAGAGTAGTTTACTTTGATAGGAAAACTTGCTGAAACAAAATTTTTGACTGCAATCGGTTTTGATTAACATCCAAGTAGAGAGTCACAAGGATTTGTAAAAGAAAATACAAGTTGATTTGTACAAGGATTGGTTGAATTTCTGATTTTATACATAGGGCTCTATTTGAACAGAAAAATTGATCACTTACAAGAGAGAAGTTCAAAACACGATCAAGAGGGTGAGATAGTTTATGATTAAATACTTTTTGAGGCTGCAGTTTGAGTGAAAAAGTTGTAAGATTCTATTCCAGAGCTTGTTTAATCTAGGTATTAGATTTCTCTTGACAATTATAGTACTTGAAAAGCATTGAAAAGAAAGAAAACTAGGGAGTAGTTTTTTGTCTAGAGTAGAAGGAATTAGAGTTTATCATTCCTTAGGTGCTAAAGAGTTGTAATCTTTGTATTACTTGAAATTTACGAATAATACAAATTGTTGTTCAAATTAATTATTGTTAAGTTTTCAAGCAAACAAAAACTAGTAGTTAGTACGTGTTCCTTTGAAGAATTCAGGAGGGTAGAATTCCAACAGTTGGACGGGTTCCATTTTCCTTATCCTGTCTACTTTCTTTAGATCGACAAATATTTACTTGAACCAATAAGAGCAGTTCAGATGATACCACTAATCAAACTTCCATCTCGGACAAAATTTCTGGAACCATTTTTTTCTCTTATCCTTGGATGGACAGAGAGATGAAGCATAACAGTAAACTATGGATATCCACAAAATCTGACTCAGATACAATTGAATTACTTAGTCAGGAAACACACTTAAAACGCATTAAACGACTTAGAGCCGGAGCCATGAAAAATTTCAAATATTAAATCTGAGAATTGATTCTTTCTTTTCAAAACTCATCGTTGTTCTTTTTTGTGAATATATTGAATTTCTTTAAGAAATTGAGTCTGGCGGCTAAAGCACAATTTTACACTTAAAAAATATATATTGTGCATCAGTTCTACAGAGTTGATGAAAATAGTAATTTTCGGTATTGTCTTATTCACTTCTATTTCCCATTCAAACTGACTAGTCTTATTAAAGGCAACAAAAATTTGAAAGATGGAATTTATTTATTTTATGTAGAGAGAGACTAGTTGAGAAAGCAATGTGGGAATTCATATTAACTTGAGAGAAGTTAGCTTATTTTAAACTCATTGGATTTTAGTTAACGACAAAAGCAATATAATGATTTCCCTATAAATACCTTTTTGATTTTTCTACATCTATACGACTTTAGGAAGCCATTAATTTCCTATTTTCTCTTCTCAATTTTGTCTTGTGACATCATAACAGAACATCGATTAAGTTAATATATGAATTTTCCATACTTCTTCTTCTTCCTAGGTTTGTTCTAAATCCAAAATTGAATATGTCTACATCGTGCCATTCATAGTTTGCAAAGTTAGTGAAGGGGATTGATCTCTTCACTGTAGTTAAATAGGGTGTTCGATATCCTCATAGATTTGGAAGTTTCTTTCTGCCTGTTCAAGCCAACCATGCTTGTTTTTTCTTGACGTGTGGCTACCGTAAAGAACTTTGTATAAAATACGTCTCAAAGGCATACATGACATGTAGAATGAGTTCATTAACAACAGGCCGTATGAATGTCAATACCTCTGTCACACGGTACAGCCATCACAAATAGAGGAAAACATCACCGACAATCTCTGATGCTCAGGACTCTCTTGCAACAAAATGTCTCGTCAGAACACGTTTGTGCCGCATCCTTCCCAAACACAGATGCGTAAGAAGTCCTTGACTATCCCAGAAGATGTTCTTACCTAAACTCCAACATATCCTACCTTAGTCGTACCACTGTCTCCTTCACATCAATGAGTTTAAGTCTATAATCTCCATCTAAAAGGCTCTCGATTAGTTGCTTATCATTACACTAGTGAGATCACAAAAGGAAATCATGGACTGGTTCACTGACCTCACTATTGTTTCCTTAGATAGCATCACTTCCAAGACAAATAGTTTGTTTTTGAAAGTCAAGATTTTTGTCTCCTTCAATAAGAATACTTCTCCTCACAGAAATACATGTCCTTAAGCTCTCTTTGCTTGCATGCATCTCACAATGTGATACCCTTTTCTTAATTTTATAGATACAAGTTTTCAATCGCTTCGCTACGTCCCTTAATATGCGGCTAAAGGGCGTTACGAAAGATACCTAATCCTTCCCTTAGAATAACTTGAACCCTTACACCTAGAATCTATTAGTTGGGGGGGGGGGGGTTATAGACATTTTTTATTAATTAATTTCCTAGTTTTTTTCCAAAATTAGGTGGCAACTCCTTTAAAAAAAATTATTTAAAAATTAATTATTTTTTGAGTCACACGATGTACGCCTTTTAAAGATGTCAACAAATGTCTAGTGACATGGGCTACAAGGAAACATAACTGATTGCCCTGTCTACTGCTGAAGTTGAATACGTTGTTGCTGTCTCCTGTTGTGCTCAACTCCTATCACCTATGGATAAAACAATAGCTTGAGGATTTTGGAATCAAATAGGATTGCAAGCTATCTATGTAGACATAGAAGGCTATCATATGGCAAAGACCCGGTCCAACCATAGCGAACAACCAAACATATAGATGTCTATCATCACTTTCTCAGGGACAACGTGGATAAAGGTCTCATCATCATGAATTCCTGCAAAACTGAGGACCAGGTTGTTGATATATTTACCAAAGCGCTTGCCATTTATGCAGGAAACTCATTACCAGTCATATCCAATTGCTTAGAAAACTCAAGCGTCTCTTAAACGTCCCATCAAAGTGTCAGAATTTCAACATTACTCGTCTACTCCTAAATATTCCATACAATCCTCTTTCACACCAAACAAAAAATCTCCTCAGCTCAAATCCATCATCATCCATGTAATGTTATCCACCACCCTAGTTGCCTTACTCTGACGGTAAGACATCTTCCTCCTCACTGGTCAAAAGCATCCTTCCTTGTGCATCTATGTCTATGGCATCATCTCAGGGGAAGTCGTCACCTCCACTTCACGCCATTAAACTAATCCCTTTCTTATAGATTGTCATCTTTTAGACCGGCCATATTCCTCGCTTCCTCCCACCTTACATCTGGTGAACCTTCAACCTTCTCCACCCTTTATGAAAACCCTAACCTAGTATCCCTTTCCCAATCTCAACCCCCCCTGACCATTGTCTAAACATCCACTAATTCCCTTTCCCTCCAACCACACCTACTCCAATAATCCCACAACTACTCGCCCCTTTATCCACAACCACCGCCGAAAAACCCAAGAGATGGTGACTATTTCCCCTTAGTCACTCCCCGAATTTCCACCTTTGTTGTAAAGCATCCCAAACTTTAGGTTTATTATCACACGAAGCACCCATCCATGGCCATCTTAATGAGTTGTCGGTCAATTGGAAACGTCATTACTTGGTAAGTATATAGTTCACTCTTCTTAATCTCAGTTGTTCTTGATTCTGAACCTGATGAGTCCCCTTGAGTTTTTCCCATGTGATCCTCTCTCCTTCCACAAAAAAAATCAGTAAGAAATTTGGCATGTGTTTGGAAAATGGGAAAGAAAAGGTATGTTTCCGGTCTAATCAACTTTAAGCGGAAGAAAACCTTTCCAACTTGAGTTTAGTGTAGGTCCTTTCGTTTAATCCAAAGGTTCTTGGGCTGTTATATTTTTAGGGGTTTGTGGGTGATTTAGTTCTGTACCACTAAGTAGAGGTTCATGAAAAAGAGGTTGTTTGAAGTCTACGTGAATCTCAATGTATTGAGGATACATCATTGTTGCGTTCCTCGTAAAGGGATTGAACGGGTATTGATAATGTCATTCAGTAAAAACTTTCATATACGATTGTTGGTCTAGTTAATTATGTCTGAACGCAGGATGAAGAGTGTATGCTCACATTATTTATTTACTAAGGGTGGGTTATACACGACCATTAAGGTGCTGAAGTGCGTAAATGACACCCTTTCAACAAACTATTGGATGAATTGGTGAACAAGGGTGTTCTATCAAAGGGGGGAGGGGGGAAAAAGTCATTGGAGGATTATAGGACAAAGCATTGGAAACAAAAAAGAACCTTAAAAATGGCCTATCTAATGACCCATAAAAATGGAATGAAGTGGTTGATCTGAACTAGTCCATATCACTGGCTCTGGAAAACCTCATTACCACTATGTTAAAAGCTTTTGAGGTACCACTAAGGGAAGGCAAGGTTTTGAATAAGAAGGATATGATGATTAGGTTGATTCTTGCTGATTGCAGACTATTTGATAATAACGACCATGTTTCTATTGTTGCTTTTAATGCTACTAGCCTAGTTTCCATATTTCTCAATGATCTTCGTGCCACTAGGACTAGAATGCAGCCCTCCTAACTGAAATTGAGTCTTTTCGTACGATCTCGATTGAGTCGCAGGGGGGAGTAGCCTGAAAAACTAATTTTTGCAGCAACCCTCCTCCTTCCACATCCTAAATCCTCATACTTACACATCTAAAATAGGAAACATGTTTTAAACAATAATCCTTTTTTGACAATTAACTGTTATAATTTATTAATCACCAAGTAAGTAAATATAGATCAAGAGCATATTCTTTTAAATGCTTCTTAATGGCAAAAACCTATCTCCTCCTTCACTAAGAGACATCCAGGAGAGAGAGGAGAATATGGACAAGATACAAATATAATCAAATAGTTGATTATTATCTTTAAATCTACTAAAAAGGGGTAGGTTAGTGCGAATGCACCAATTTCTTTCGGTGCATATTGTTGAAAACTATGGCGTTTCTTTCCAGCCACAATTCATATATCACAGTTGCAAAAGCTACCTGTCATGCCCGGAGCCTATACCCTGGACGTGGACAGCACCCAAAGACCATTGTTGGACTTGAGCAAACCTTTTTCATGACTCTTACTTAACTCAGCGTAGACTATACCTTATCTCAGATAAAGAATTAAAAAGCATGCTCATAAAAGAATGAAATAATTGTCTTGGCCAAAAGTGAAATTTTAAGTCTCAATACTGTAACATGTTGACGTATAATAAAGGAGACTTCAAAATTGAACTACTCACTGAAGCCTCTAAACTGACTGAGATGGATGTTAGGACAGACCCCACAACATCCTAATGAACTAAGGCAGGAAAAGCAATGAAAGAGATGTCCTCCAGAATGCACGGAGGCCCAACAAGTGACTATGGAGTGCACAACTGGATCAACGGTGCGCTGCGTACTGATCCTAGTTACCTACATCTGCATCATGAAATGATGCATGCCAATTGGTATCAGTACATTGAATGTACGAATATGCGATTTGGAAAGCTAAACAACCCTTTAATCTTGAAAAGGAGTAAGAACAACACTTACCTTAGCTTTACTTAACTCATGATCTACCAACTCTTATTCAATATACGCAGTTTAAAAAGTAATTTCAATATAAGGAAATGCTGACAGAAAACATGTTGTAAACTATGAATGTATACAAGTATACAAATAATATTTGAGATGTATATAGAAATAAAATAACGAGTATATGAAATACAATACTTCTATGGGAGCTCTCTAACCGACGACAGCACTTAAAAGATATAGGGAGATACAAACGTTACTCGTCCTCCACTACCATTCCAATCCCAACTTTGCGGCGGTATCGGACCTACTAACTACTAATGATCCAGTAGTAGTAAAGTGTGTGAAAATGAATCATCTAAAAGTTAAACTCTTTTATACTGATGAATGCTACCTGGTTTCATGGAGATTGAGTTAATCGAAAACTGCATCCCCAAATTGGTGCTCAATACTACTCCCAAAAATATATATACTGGCTCTTATGTTTTTAAAATATACTGATTCTGTTATTTGAGATTAGTTCTCAAAACTTAGATTTTATAGCTCTCTTGGAAATCATAGTTTTCCTGCTTGCTTCATTTCATAAAGTTGTTATCTCTGTCTGAAAACTAGCCCGAAGGTTTTTTACTTGTTTAAATGTGAAAACATTTGTAAGATCTTAGGGATTACATAGTACCCTTATAACTTTCGAGAATGAAATCAACTATTTACTCTTTCTTAACATGTAGCTTGAGCCTTAAAACAAAGTATAAAATGTTTTGCTAAAGACTCTTGGTTACTTTAAGAACTCACTTGACTTTTTCCTTAACCCATAGACTTAATTTTTAACTTCTTCTTAGCGTTCCTTGAATTGTATTATGGATTCAAAGATGAATATCTCATGTTTATGGATGATTTCATGATGTGTAGATGTACTTTGGAGTGTTGGAATAAACTAGGAATGATAGGTACATTACTTAGGAACTAGTATGGAAAGATAGGGGAAAAATGGGGTCTCCAAGTGACCTTGGCGCTCTGAGAGGAGCGGAGCGCCAGATCCTGATGTACAAACCCTGGTCTAAGGCTCTCTATCTGGCGCTCCGCGCTAAGTCCTATCAGACAGAGCCTGCCTTGAGGGGCTCTAGCAGGTGCGGCCATCAGGGGCTGTCTGACGGGATTTCTGACTTTTCTTCTACGATTTTCAACTCTAAACCTTCTAAACTCCCACAGATGTTTATCCAAACACTTGGGATCACTAAATACTTCATTACAAAATAGTTTAGACTCGTAAAACGTCTTGGAAACACTAATCAACTTAACTAGAAAATACTACAACCCATTCAATCAAGAATTTGACAGTTATTCATCAATATTTCAATGTTCATTATCCAATCTAGTCTAACTTGATGAATTGAATCAAATTGAGGTGTGGGTGTAATAAACCAACACAGAAAGATCTCAATACCTCGATATGGATCACCCCCGATGAAATCCACGCAACGATCTTGGCGTTTCTTGGACAATTCTTGATTTTCCTCTTCTTTTTTTTCCCCAAGCCCTAAGCGTTCCAGCTTTTTTACAAAACTTATTTGTGACTTGGTTTTACCCCTAATATAACCTTAAAATGAATTAGGAAATACTAGGATGAAAATACAACTTTACCCTTACTAAAATTCGGATTGTATTTTCCTCAGTCCAACAACCCAACTTCTGAAAGATATATCTCCCTCTTACGACATCGGATTTTTGCATACTCGCCAGACATGGAAAGATCTTCCCAAGGGATTTACATCCATATCATGAAATCATCCAAACTCCTCTTGAGATGGAAGTTATGACTATTTGAAAATAACCAAAACTTACTTTTGAAAGTTGGAAAATTTTCCAGATTTCCCTACTTATTCCCAAAATTAATTATTCTTGGTTTCTTAACTATTCTTAGCTAAGTTTAAGTTAGGATGTACAATGTGTCTCACCCTTGTGAAATATTCGTCATCGAATGGAGAACTCTTTCAACGTAAGGCGTCAGATAGTAACATCATTTCAGCACTCAACAAACCAAAGAAAGAATAACATGCATATACACGGCATTTTATAAAAGTGCTCAGAAGAGAATTTAGTACCCTGATCTGTCCGCAACGAATTGGTTCCTCCAAATGAACCGGACTGAAGCAACTTTTTGTTCCTCAAACTTGCAACTGAAGACACCAAAATCTCAATTGGAACTTCTTCATATGATAATTTATCCTTAATTCCCATATTTTTAGTTGGCACTATCAATGAAGGGTCACCCAAGCACTTCTTCAACATAGAAATGTGGAAAACCGGATGAACCGCTGTTAACTCTTGGGGTAACTCCAACTCATAAGACACATACCCACTCTCTTGGAGATTCTATAAGGTCCAATATATCGAGAACTAAGTTTCTTGTTCTTACCAAACCTCATAACACTTTCATGGATGAAACCTTAAGATACACCCAATAATCTATCTCAAACTCTAATGGCCTTCTCCTAACATCGGTGTAGGACTTTTGGTGACTTTGTGCCGTCTTCAATCTTTCTTGAAACACTTTACTTTTGGTGACTTTGTGCCGTCTTCAATCTTTCTTGAAACACTTTCACCTTCTCCATAGCTTGGTGAAATAGATATGGTCCTATCTACCCTGCTTCACAAAATTCGAACCACCCAATAGGAGATCTGCATCTTCTCCCATAAAGAATTTCATATGGAGACATTTGGATGCTCGAATGGTAACTATAGTTGTAAGCGGACTCAATGACAAATATATGATCATTCCAATTTCCCTTAAAGTCGATCACACAAGCTATCAACATATCTTCTAAGGTCTGGATAGTATGCTCTGCTTGTCCATCTGTCTGAGGATGAAAATCAGTATTCAAATTCACCTTTGAACCCAAACATTTCTGGAAAGATCTCCAGAACTGTGCAGTAAATTGTGCACCTCTATCTGAAATAATGGAGACAGGAACTCCAAGAAGTCTTACCACTTCTTGAAGGTACAACTTAGCATAATCTTCGCCTGAATAGGTAGTCTTTACTAGCAAGAAATGGGCTAACTTTGTCATTCTGTCGGCAATCACCCAAATAGAATCATATTGCCTTCAAGATCTTGGCAAGCATGTGATGAAGTCCATATTAATCAGCTCCCACTTCCATTCTGGAAGTTCTATATTCTGAGCTAAACCTCCATGCCTTTGGTTCTTCACTTTCACTTGCTGACAATTTGAACACATGGCAACAAACTCAACATTATCCTTCTTCATACCTTCCCACATATATACATCTCTCAAATCACAGTACATCTTGGTGGAACCCAGATGAATGGAATATCTGGAGCTCTGAGCTCCTCAAAGATCCTATCTTGGAGTCCATCCACTTAGGTTTTTTTAACATATCTGCCTTGGTAATTCAGTACACCATTCTCACCCTTTTCAAAAAGCCAATACGCATTTAGGGATGGACACCTGTTGCCTAACATCAAGCAAAATGGGATCTTGAGTATTGATTTTTTCTTTCACCTCTCACACTCAATGAATGATTCATCTCATGTTCACCATTATTCCTACTTCTATAAATCCATTAGTCTGCTCCCAGGGCGTGAAAGTATGTGCACATCCTTTCTAATCCCTCTTTTATTCTTCAATATGGTGGTATTACCCAGGGACAACCTGCTTAGATACAACAACCCCATATAACCATTACTTGCGGTAGTAAAGAATACTCCATGGACATAATTTTGAATAATTCCAACACCCTACTCTGTCTAAGATGATTCTTTCTGAGGTAAACACATACTAGGGCTCTTGTGCGCAGTGAATATGTAAACATGAACACCATACAAGTAGTGGCACCATATCTTCAAAGCAAACAAATATGCAGGCCAATTCTAAATAATGAGGTTGGATAAGTCCGTTTCATGAATCCCTTCAACTGATTCGGAGGCAAATCTAAACCTTGATTTTTCTTGCATCAGCACCACCGCCCAAACCAACTCATGATGAATCACAATACACAAAATCTGAGTACCCTTGGGTAAGGTCAAAATGGAGCTGGTAGATAATCCTTTTTCAAACTTCTGAAAGGCTTTCATCATAAGCTTTAACCGTTTTTTAAACTTGACTGTCTTTTGGGACGTTAGCTTGGTCAAATGAGAAGAGATAGATGAGAATCTTTTCGACACAAATCTCCTATAATGCCAGCCAAGACTAAGAAAACTCCTAAATATTTTGGAGATATGGTCTAGGCCAACTCTGAACTGCTCAATACCGTCTGAGTGTCAACTTTAATCTTTTCACTAGAAATAATGTGGCCTAAGAATTGCCAAAGACTTAAGCCAAACTCCACACTTGGAGAGTACTGGCATATATCTTCTATCTTAAAGTTTGCAGAAATAATTTGGGGTTGACTAGATGATCTTCTTCATTCCTTGAAATCAAAAATCAGTATGTCATCAATGAAGACGATGACAAACAGATCTAAATAAGTTTTGAAGACTGATGTTCTTAAGATCCAGAACGCTGTGAAGGTGTTGATTGCAAACCAAAAGGACAAATAAAAAATCCCTAAATGCCCCATACCTTGTTTTAACAGTTGTCTTCGAAATACATTCACTTACTTTCACTGATGATAGCCTGAATATCGAGGTCAATCTGGGAGAAGGAAAAATAAGAAGAACCCTCCTGAAAGTATCGAAGAGGATCATCTATCCTTGGAAGAGGATATTTATTCTTGATGGTCTCACCTTATTCAATGACGGTTACGTCTATAACATCCTAGGGCCCATCCTTCTTCATAATATAAAAAAGATCGGAGCTCCCCAAGGTGAGACACTTGGTCGAATGAAGCCTTTATCTAACAAATATTTTAATTGCTCTTTTAACTCTTTTAACTCTGCTGGTGACATTCAGTATGGCGGAATAGAGATAGGACGAGAATCTGGGATGATGTCTATGCGAAAATCTATCTCTTGTTTAGGAGGGACTCTGGGTAGATCATCATGAAAGACTTCTGGAAACTCACTGACTATAGAAACAGACTGAAGGGAAAGTACCTCAACACTTGAGTCATTAAATCGGACTAAGTGATAGATACACCCCTTAGAAACTAACTTCCTCGCCTTAAGGTACAAAATGAAATGACCCTTCGGCACTACTGAACTACTAGTACACTCTATGACTGGCTCATTAGGAATTTGAAAATTGAAAACTCCAATTCTCTAATCTATTGATGCATAACGGGCATGGAGCCAGTCCATACCTATAATGATATCAAAATCTACCATGTCTAACTCTATTTAATCAGCCATGGTACTCTTGTGGTTGATGGAAATAGGACACTCACGATGGAATCTTTCTGCTAGAATGGATTCACCAAAAAGGTGTGGAACACTTGCATGGTTCCTAAGTTGCTCAGGAGAAATCTCAAAGGTCACTATCAACATAGGGAAGTTATTACAAAAAAATAAAACTCTCTCCTGGTTAACAAGGCATAAAAATAAAGTCAAAGACTTGAATCATACCCGTGACAAATCTGGCGAATATCTATTCTGGCAATTATGAGGGCATACAAGGGTCGTTTCTCCTCCAGTACCAAACGGATTCCTAGGTACAACCCTGTCTGGTGGAGGCACTGATGAAGGATGAGCTTTATTTCCCCCATAAACCACCACTTTTCTGACTCTTTGGGAAATTCTTATGAAATGCCCTGTCTGAACGCACTTGAAACCACTTATGAACATTCACGACAGACGCCCAGAGTGTTCCTACTCACACATGGCGCAGAGGCCGAAGGTTTGTCGACCTCATTGCGCCACAATACCCTGTGAATATGAAGGGAACTTAGCTCGGGAGGTCGAAACCATGAAATGGAAACTCTTTCTATAGGTGTAGGTGCCTAGCAGATGCTGGGAATGCCCTTGCTTTCTGAAATCTATGGTCAACTGAACCACGTTTGGTTGCCCAGATCATTCCCAGTGTCTATTTCTTATTTAGATATTCTCTATGTTCCTCAGATTCTACTCTTCTACTAATTTGCACTGTAACGACCGCTAGGTCGTTTGAGAACTAGGACTAGGTTTGACTCCTTTGACAATTTTAAAGGGGTATTTTAAAAATTAGATAACTATGGTACCACAATTGATGAAATTTTATTAAATAAATTAATTAATATAGATTAGTGGGGTTTCACGGTTAAACATACTCTTGTTCCAGAAAGTAAAAGGGGTTGGAGAGGCAGAAAGAAACTTACCGTAAGCGACGAACGGAGGGAGGGAGAAAAATCATAGCCATTTTTCAGGAAGATATGAGATTCTTCGTACTTTTCAATTTCTTATCTAGTAATATTTGTCGGATTGGTGTTTGGGATAGTGTTATTATTTTATTTATATTGCTAATGGCGAATTGGTGGAGATGTGGAAGAAGACAAAAATGAAAAAAAAAGGGTCGGTTGGTTATAAATATTATTTTTGGGAGTTTATACAATGGGGTGGTAATATAGATAAAAAAAAATAAAAAATGGCAGTGTTGGTTGCCAAATGGTTTAAGGAAAGAATGGTCCACATTCCAATAATTTATTTATCCGATGGTGGGGATCAATCTTTATGGTATCCATTTACAAAATTAAGATACTAGTTTTTAAATAGATTGAGAGGGGTATTAATATTAGGTGTATATTTATATGATTTCAACCCTTGTGGAGGAGATTAAAGTTAAATTCGTGACTTGAAATTTAGCAAATCTGATAGATTGGCATCACAAATTTTTATCAAGGTTTGGAGCTAGATTGAAGAGTATGAGTGAGTTTTAGGGTTTATGATAAACATAATGATTTGATACAAACTCGCTTATACGAATATTGCCATCATTGGCGTAGAACGTAAATGTTTGAAATTTTGCAAAAAGGGAAGGAACTACTTGAGGATCGCGGCACGAGTTCGGCACTTGAGGTTATGTTTCAAGACTTTTGACGGTTGAAGGACGTTTTCATAATTAAAGATAAAAAAAATGGGGAAAATAGACAAAGGGTTACAGGGGGAAAGTGGTGGTCTCGTATCAATGTGTCTATGCGTGACGGGCATTGTACGAGAGTACCGGTGTTATAAAATGAAAAGTATTATAAGAATGTGGATGAAATTTGAGAATGCCAAAGCATGAGGCATTAGCTGATATATTATTGACTTAATCCTTGGGTGATTGGGTTTTAGTTATTTCACCCGTGGTTATAGTTGTGATTATGAGGGGGTTCCTGTATTATGTTCATATGATTGATTGAGATGCAATTATCATACCCTATATTGAAATAATATTGTGCACGGGCATAGACATGAGATTGAGGTATACAGTTGGGCAAGTGGACGATCGTCCGTGTTGGGGATGGTGAGATGTTAAGATTTTAATTGTGGCACGTGGGAGCGAACCGTCCGTGCAAAAATGTTGATAATATATATAGTGCGTTTAGTCGTCCGCACAGACACGTGGAGAAATCGTCGTGGTCGGTTTCTATGGACCTCGCGAGGCCCCCCATTGGGTTCATGAACTATCGATGTATTTCCAGAGTAGTATCCTGTATAACGGTTGAGTGGAGTACTGGGTATTATGAGAACATATCATTACCATGGGCATCAATTGACATTGAAATTTCATCCCATATTACTTCTTGATGACTAGTATGTTCGTTTGGGTTTGGAAAATATTAAAATGTTGATTTCCTTTATGATGAAACTAAAATAGTAAGTGTAATATACATAAGATACTGTACAATTAAGAATTTATTTTCTTAGATAACTCCGTCACTACTTCTTCGTTGTCGGTCACTGAGACATACTAGGTACGTGGTATTCGTACTCAACTATGCTTGTTGCACTATTTGTGGTGCAGATTCGTTCCCGAGTAGAACCGGAGTAGGAAAGCACATTTAGTGGAGCCAGCATTTGAGTCGATCTGGAAGTGTGGTGAGTGCTTGGGTTCCGTGGCCCACACCTCCCTCATCTTTTATTTATTCTGTTATTAGTATCTCAAACGGGTATCCCTTATGTAGATTGTCATTTAGTTTCAGACTTGCATCGAATTTTAGAAGATCTATACTTATAAGACACAATTCTTGGGGGGAATATTTTATCTTCCGCATTTCGTACTTATATAGAAACCCAATGTTGGAGATTCTTGCTAAGTGTTTAGTCTTTTTACTATTTGTTGATTTCGTTGGGTTAATATGTTGGGTGGCTTACTAGTGGTTGTGGACATAGGTGCCCATCGCGGATTGCAAATTTGGGGGCGTGATAAATTTGGTATCAGAGCGCTGGTTAATCGTCTCAAGAGTACAAGGAGCAATTATAGTAGAGTCTTGCGGGATCGGTTATGAAGACGTCCATACCTATCTTCGAAGAGGCTTATAGGACCATTTAGGACAATTAATTCTTTTATTCATATCGTGCACACTGACATTGTAGAAATCTCATCTTGAATCTCATTCTCTCTCAGAGATGGCGAGGAATCGTACATCGGAAAGTTTGGGTGGTCAAGATCCTATTCCTGCGCCTGCTTCTGGGACACTGTCGAGGTAGAAGGTAGGGACGGAGCTCGAGGTGGGGAGGGGTCGTGTTGCAGCACCTGAGGATGGATCACTACCTAAGCTACAAAGGGTCATGATAGACCGCTTACCTCCTGATGCAGATGTTCTTCATGGGGAGTGTGCTGCAGATCGTGTCGAGGGGGATGGTTTCAGTCAGGATCCAACCAGTACTATTGTTCCCCCAGTGCTTCAAGATACCCTGGATCGTAGGTTAGGAATCCTAGAGGGGATGGCCCAGGCAGGAGCTTTGCCGTCACTTTGATGGCTCACAGACCCGTGTGGGAGGTTCAAACTCAGATCCGATATAGGTGCTCTAGCTTTCTCAAAACTCCCAGGGACTCAGCCAGCTGCCGCTTGTTGTAGCCTTCTCGTTGGATTAGTATGGAGTTGCCAGATATACATCCACATTGGTTGCAACAGGCCTTCTATGACTATGATGCGCCCAAAAGATGTTTGGGAGGTTTAGACAATGAATCCTCCTATTCTACTGGTGACTTAGCGAGGATGCATAGGAAATTCATAGTCAGTTGTCATGAGAGGTTGCAGAATCTTGGATTAGTGGAGTCTAATGGAGGTGACTAACACAGCGTTTCAGTATGACTGGCTGCCTAAGCAGGGGGGAGGGATTATATGTAGTAGTAGGCAGCTGATTACCCATCAATATCCCGGGACTGAGTTACTAGGTAGTTTCTATCAAAATTTGCTCCACGCAGTGAGAGGGAGCGGACAAGAGGGCCCGCCGAGTTTGAGGGTTTTTTGCAGCAAAATGGTTATGTCAATTGCAGAGTATGAGGGTAAATTTCATTCTGGCTAGGCAGATCGATGATACTTCCCAAAGAGGCTCGAGAGAGGAGGAGGTTTGTTAAGGGGCTGATTATTCCAATTCGTCTGTCTAGGAGTGTCTCAGGGTTTGCTTGCTTCTGTGTTCATTCCCGGAAAGTGGTAGATGCTGCTAGGAGTGGAGATGATTCGGACGTGAGGATTTGAGCAGCAGAGGGCAAGGGAGGACTCGTTATTCAGGTATGATTATGTGGGCGTGCTACGTCTAGGTAGTCGGGGTACTCGGGCAGAGGTGGTTCTAACCCTCAGCCAAACAGAACCCCCTTACATGCTGCCATTACCAGCGTCTTGAGGCGTTAAGCCGGGCCATAACTCTTCGAACTCGGTGCATACTCGCAGGGGTCATCTTCTAGAAACCTGTAGTTAGTGCGAGGGCATTCTGGTTCATCGGTTCACTCCTCATCAAGCCTGCGTCGCGTAGGAGGGGCTGCTTTGAGGGTGGTGATATGGGACACAATTGTGAGAGATGCCCTAGGCCAGACGTGGTGCTTACATAAGGTTCTCAGGCTTTCGACTCCCAGGGCTGCACAACCTACCAGCTAGGCGGTTGGTGCACAGAATGGTAGAGGTTGCGTTCTCATTCAGGTATAGGTCGTTTCCTTTTTTCTGGTCGAGGTGGTGGTCGTGGAGGTCACAATTGAGGATGGAGGTCCTTCTCACTTTATGCTTAAACCAGGTAGGCCAGAGGCTGAAGCCTCAGCTGCTGTTATCAAAGGATTATTCAGGTATTGTCATAAACCAGCCTTACTGTATTATTGGCTCAAGGCTCTACTTATTCTTATGGTCCACATATTGTGCTCCTGTCTGGAATAAAATTGTGTTGTGAGTCTCTGATTTGCCGAACGTGGTTCTACTCCTGTAGGGGATTCGGTAGTTGTAGATCAAAGTGTATTATTTAGTACTGTACTTTGATGGGGTATGACAATCAGCAGATTTAAAGTCTTGATATGATAGATTTTAGATGTGATTTTTAGTATGGATGGTTATATTCTTAACACACAATTCTAAATTTGTTCATGGCCAAGACCATCAACGTAGCATGCTGGAATTCCTATAGTAGAATGGAGAGGGTACCTTAGTCATCCTTCTAAGGGTGTGATCATATTCCTTAAAGGCTCGTCGTTGGTAAGAGAGGAGTTTGGCTTATTGGCCCATATTCGAGCTATAGTATTGAGAACTCCTATGCTTGAGTCTATGCCAGTGGGTATGAGCTGGCTGTGAATTTTCAGAGGTTAGTTCCGCCCGTGATTTGCCAGGTCTTCAACAGATCGTGAATTGCTTTTTGTCTTGATGTGGAGCCAGGCACTCGGCCCTATTCCATTCTCTTAGTATGGCACGCTGATTGAAAGAGTTGAAGGAGCCAGTTGCAGGATTTGTTTGAGCAAAGGTTTTATGACCAAGTGTATATCTTGGGGTTGCTTAGTGTTATTGTGAAAAAGAGATGGACTAGGCGTATTTGGTATTTATTGACCTATCGGCAGTTGAACAAGGGAACCATCAGTAATAAGTATTGATAACCTCGTATTGATGATTTATTTGATTAGTTGCAGGGTGCTCAGTTTTTCTCCAAAACTTGCTGTGAGAGATCGGGCTATCATCAAAAAAAGCTGAAGGTTAGGGCAGAGGATATCCCTAAGACGGGCTTTCGAACACGGTATGGTCATTACGAGTTTTTGGGATGTCTTCGGACTGACTAATGCCCCCCAGCACTTTTAGGACTTGATGAATGGAGTGTTCAGACAGTATTTAGATTCTTCCTTTTTTATTTTCTTTAATAGATGATAGCTGATATACTCACGCACTAAGGAGGAACATGAGCACATTCTGAGGATGTCTTGCGGATTCTAAGTAAAGGAGAAGCTTTATGCGAAGTTTGCAAAGTGAGTTTTGCCTTAGTTCGGTAGATTATTGGGCCATGTAGTGTTCCAAGGAGGTATCATGGTGGATCCTAAGAAGATGAGGAGGTTAGAGATTGGGTCAGACCTACTTTCAGTTACTGAGATTCGGGTTTCTTGGCCTGCAGGTTATTATCGACGGTTGTTGAGGGTTTATCTACATTGAATATCCATTATACTAGATGGACCACAGAAGGAGGGACTGTTTCAGTGTTTCTGACGATGCGAGGTGGGTGTAGTTCAAAAGCTCAAGACTTCATTGACGACTGCCGATTTTGACCCCACCAGTGGAGGGGCCAGTGAGAGGTTTGCGTATTATTGTTGCTCGCTCTCGGGTTGTGGTCTGGTTGTGTGTTGATGCATAAGGAAGGGTGATAGCTTATGCCTTAGGCAGTTAAAGGTTCATGAGAAGGAAATACCCTATTCATGATTTTTAGAGTTGGCGGGCTGTGGTTGTTTGCATTAAAGATTTGTAGGCGATTATTATCTGGTGTGCATTGTGAGCGTGTTCCACAGATATCGTAGTCTCCAGGATATATTCCAATCAGAGGAATCTAAATTTGAGGCAGAGGAAGAGATGGTTGGAGTTGCCTCAAGACTACGATATGACGTATTCTTTACACCCAGGCAAAGCAAAGTTTTTGTGTAGCAGCAGATGCCTTGAGCGAAGAGCGGTGGGTGATATGGGTAGCCTAGAATGGACAAATTCCCAACGGCTCCCCCCCCCCTTGCCCAATTCATCCGTACCCCGTTGGCGAGAGTCCCTTAGCTAGGGATGTCCCATCCATGGGCCAATAGATTGGTGGGAGACTTGATATGTCAGAATCTGGGTAAGGTGTTGTTGGCTTATGATGGAGCTAGGCATCCTTGTTGGAGCAGAATTCGGGCTCCTCTCAACCGTTTGATGATGGTGATTTAGGAAGATTAGGGACAGGTTTTAAAAGGGGAGAAGCCAAGTATGCAATTCTTGAAGTGAGGGAGGTTTTGAGGATTAAAGTCGTAATGTGTTCCTTCGTACAAGGATATTGGGACTAGATGATCATGGAGGAGGATTCATAGTTCGAGGGGTAGGTACTCTCTTCATCCGGGGGCTACTAAGATGTGTCGTGCTTGAAGCAAAACTATTGGTGGTGTCGTATGAAGAGGGGACAGGTATAGATTTGTATCTCGATTTTTTGAATGTCAGCAAGTGCAGTATGACACCAAAAAGCCTGGAGTAGGACTCAGGAGGATTGCCAATACCTGAGTGGGAAGCTGGGCGGCGCATTGCTATGGCCTGTGTGGGGGGGTAGGTCTTAGGGTTGCCACGTACCTTGGGTACGTTTGATGCTAGTGGGGCATCGTGGATCGCTGACTAAGTCTGCACACTTCTGTACCAGTTCAGCCTACCTATAACTCAGAAAGGTTAGCCAAGAGTGTATATTCGGGAGATGGAGAGTATAGTTCGGTTGCATGGGTTCCCTATATCTATGTATTTCAGATCGTGGCACCTAATGACATCTCATTTCTGGCGGTCATATGCAGAAAGAGTTGGCACTAGGGGTGGATCTTTAGGACAGCTTTCACCCTCAAGACTGATGGTCATCAGTCGAGGCGGGAATATCAGGTTCTTGAGGACATGTGCGGGGCGTGTGTGTGTGATTTGACTTTGGTGGTCAGTGGGATCAATTCTTGCCCAATTAGCGGAAGTTTGCTACAATAATAGTTATCAGTCGAGCATGGAGATGGCACCATTTGAGCTTTGTATGGTAGGAGATGTTGATCTCCAATGGGTTGGTTTGACGCATTTTGGGTTAGACCTGGGGGTACCGATTTGTTGAAGGGCAGGGTCCTGGGAACCAGTCAGTTTGATCCAAGATAGATCTCATGGGCTCAGAGCAGGCAAAAGAAGTTCGCAGATAGGAAGTTCGTGATTGGAGTTTATGGGTTGGAGAGAGGGTTTTTACTTAAGGTTTCACCCATTACAGGGTGTTGGATGAGATTTGGGAAAGAAGAAGTTGAGTCCAGGTACATTGGTCTGTCGAGGGGTTGTGGAGAGTATTGGTGAGGTGGCAATTCAGTTAGGCTTTGCCCACCTGGGGTCAGGGATCCATCCTGTATTTCACTTTCATGCTTAAGAAGATCATCAGGGTGGTGATCATGATTCAATGGGATTCAGTGTTACTGACAGAATTTGACTTTTGAGGAAGAAGACGATCACCACTTTGGATAGGCAAATTCGGAAGCTAAAGGTTCAAGAGATTGCTGTTCAGTACAAGGTTCAGTGGAAGATCATCCAGTGGAGGAGGGCTACATGGGAGAAAGAGGGCAGACATGAGGAGTAAATACCTCATCTTTTTGAGCGTCCGTTAGCTCTTTTTTATTCGTTCGAGGACGAACATGTTTAAGTGGTAGGTGATTATGTTGTAACGACCGCTAGGTCGTTTTGGAACTAGGACTAGTTTGACTTCTTTTGAAAATTTAAAAGGGGTATGTTTTAAACAATTAGATAACTATGATTACCCAATTGATGAAAACTTTTATTAAAAAAAGAGTAGATCATGAGAGAGTGGGGTTTCCGGTTACCATACTCCTTCTCAGGAAAGTAAAAGGGGTGGAGGCAGAAACTTACCGTAAGAGCCGAACGAGAGGAGAAGAAAAATCATAGCCATTTTTCAGGCCAGTACCCGCCCTAAACCCGACCATGACACGATCTTCGTTCCCTCTAATGCGTCCCTATATTATAGTAATATATTGTCGATGTGTTGGAGATTGTGTTATATTTTATGCTATATTGATAATGGGAGAATTGGTGGAGATGTGTGGAAGAAAAAAAATGATTAAAAAGGGTCGGTGTGCGTGTTGGTATATAAATATATTTTTGGTTATTAAAATGGTGTAATATATATAAAAAAAATAAAAATGCAGGTGTGCAAATGGTTTTTAAGGGACAAAATAAAAATGCGGTCACATTTCCAATAATTTATTATCGATGGGGGGAGGAATCAATTCTATGGTATCCATTTACAAAAATTAAGATACTATGTTTTTAATAGCTTGAGATGGGTAATAATTATTAGGTGTAAATTAATGATCAACCTTGTGGAGGGATTTTAAAGTTAAAATTTCTTGACTTCGAAATTTAGCAAATATGATAAATTTGGCATACAAATTTATCAGGTTTGGAGCTAGTGGAAGTATGCGTGAGTTAGTTTAGGGGGTTAGGATCGAAATATAATGATTTGATACAAACTCGCTAGTTACGAATAATTGCATCAGTGTAGACGGAACGTTTGAAATTTGCCAAAAAGGGAAGGAACTACTTTGAGGTTGTGCACGAGTTCGGCAATTGAGGTAGGTTAAGACTTTTAGACTTGTTGAAGGACGTTTTCTAATTAACGATAAAATGAAAAAAAATAGACCAAAAGGGGTAAAAGGGGGAAAGATGGTGGTCTCGTATCAATGGTTGACGGGCCTGTCCGAGTCCCGGTGTATAAAAGGAAAAAATGTACGATTATAGAATGTGGACTGAAATTTGAGGGGAATGCCAAAGCATTATGGGCTTTAGTGATATTATGACTTACAATTCCTTGTGTGATGTGTTTATTATTTTCCCCGTTTATATTGTGTTATTGAGGTGGGTATTATTTATGTTCTATTGATTGATTGAGAGTGCATCATCATCCCCTATATTGCAAGAATATTGGCACGGCCATAGCCATGAGATTGCGTATAAGTGGGCATGGAGATCGTCCGTGCGGGGGCTGTAGCAATTAAGTGTTAAGATTGTCATTTGGGCACGTGGAGGACTTCGTCGACGAAAAATTGTTGATATTATGATGTGCGTTGAGATCGTCCCGTTACAGAACGTGGAGATCATACGTTGTCGCTATATGGAACTCGCGAGTCACCCATGGGTTCATGGAACTTTCGATGATTTCCAGGGGAGTATCATGTTACATACGGTGAGTGAGTACTGGGTATTTGAGACATATCTTAAGGACTATATTGCATGCATTCATCCATCATTCATTTTGATTGACTATATGTTCGTGGTGTTTGGAACATGAAAATATAAATGTTGATTTCCTTATTGATGAAACTTAAATAGTAGGGAATTAATATATATATATACTTGTACAATCTAAGAATTTATTCTTAATAACTCCCGTCACTACTTCTTCGTTGTCGGTCAATGAGACATACTGGGTACACGTGGTTTCGTACTATACTTACGCGCTTGTTGCACTCTTTGGGTGCAGATTCGATTCGAGTAGAGCACATCTCGTGGAGCAATTTGAGTCCGAGCTTGGAGTTTGTGGTGAGATGACTGGCTGTTCCGGGCCAACTCCCTCTATCTTTTATTTATTCTGTTATTTAGTATTCAAACAGGGTATCCCTTATGTAGATTTGTCATTAGTTCATGATTGCATCGAATTTTAGAGCTTCTTTATACTTAAGACACCAATTCTTGGGGTTATAGATTTACTTCCGATTCGTCTTATAAGGAAACCAATGTTGGAGCGTCTTGCTAAAGTGTTAGTCTTTTTACTCATTTGTTGATTTAGTTGGGTTAATATGATGGGTTGGCTTACCTATTGGTTGGGGACATAGGTGCCATCACGACTTGCAAATTTGGGTCGTGACATGCACATAGACCATTAACCTTGAAATGTCTGTGTCACCAATTAGAATGGCAGCTCTACCTTCCTTGCTTGATGCGTGACCCAAACTCGCAACAAACAAACTCATTCTGCTCCTCATGTCCTTCACCATCTCAGGAGCATAGTGAGACAACTCAGCAAATTTCAACCCATATTCATGACGCTCATAGAGTCCTATTTCAAAGTGAGAAACGCTCGTACCTTTGAATTTCTCGAGGAAAAAACCTCCCCAAGAAGGTTTCTTCAAAACAAGTCCAACTTGAATAGGGTGCATCCTCACTTCTATCATCCTTCCATTGATCAAATTAGGTTCTAGCCACGCTCTTCAGTTGGTATACAACTAATTCAACCCTTTCAATAATGTCCACATGCATCACCTCAAATACCTTCTACAATTCTTCCACTAAGTTTTCCCGATCCTCAGTAGTGCTTGATTCGGTTAAACTAGGAGGATTCATTCTCAAAAACTCATGAACCTTCGAGGTGTCAACCCCTTCTTGTCGATATCGTTTATGATACCTGACTCGGTTGGAATACTTGTCTTA
>JAKWJA010001965.1:0-30410 GCA_027704765.1 Solanum habrochaites | reverse complement strand
TCTATCTACTATCGATTATCTATCTATATATTTATCGATCTTCATCTTCTTCTGTCTATTTATCTGTCTGTCGATCATATATATATCTATCTACTCTACTCTATCTGATCATATATATCTATCTATCTCATCTATCACTATCTATTATCTAATCTATCTATCTGTCTGTCTTATCGATCTATCCATCTATCTGTCTGTATTATATGTCGATCTAGCTGTTCTATCTAGCATGTCGATCTATTGTCTATCTATCTGTCTATCTAGTGTATATATATCTGTCTATCTATCTGTCCATCTATCTATATATCATACTATCCTATATTCATCTATTCTATCTATCTATCTATTATCAATCGATCTATCTTATCATTCATCTACTTCTATCTATTTATCTATCTATTCCATCTATCTATCTTATCTATTATTATCTATCTATCTATCCATCTATACATCTGTCGAAAATATTCCATCAATCAATCTATCCATCTATCCATCTATCAATCTATCAATCGAATCAATCCATTATTAGATTTTATCTATCGTCTATAGATATCAATCCATCTACTCAATCCTTATATCCATCGATTGATCTGTCTATCTCTCCATCTCTCAATCCATCAATCCATATATCCATCCTTCTATCATCTATCGATCTATACTAACTATTAGACATCCATCGATCAAGCGATCATGACAACCATCCCTCTAGCCATCAATCTAGCTATCAATCGATCCATCGAGCCAGCCATCCTTCCGTCCATCTAACTTCTATCCATATTCCATCGATCTATGATCGATCTAACGACCTACCTACCTAACTATCGGGTCTAGCTTCTATCGATCTCTCTACCATCGAGCTATCTATATGTCTATCTATTATCGATCTATGTATCTGTCTATTGTCTATCTGTCTATCTGTTATCTGTCTGTTGTCTGTTTGTCTGTCTGTCTGTCTGTCTGTCTATCTACTGTCTGTCTGTTGTCTATCTGGTCTATCTGTGATCTTTTATTGTCTATCATCTATCTATATATCTATCTCTATCCTATCTTCTATTCTATAGCTCTATATCTATCTAGATATCTGTCTATCTATGGTCTAAATCTATCTGGTCTTCTATCTGTCTATTATCTGGACTATCATATCTAGTTATACATCTATCATATATATCTATCTATGCTATCTATCTATCTATATATAAAGCTAGCTATCTATCTTTATCTATGTATCTATCTTCGATCTATCTATTCATCTATTATCTATCTAGCGAGCTATATCGAGCTATTAGCGATCGAGCGAGCGAGGCTAGCTATCTATGGATCGAGAGATTAGCTAGCGAGCTAGAGATCAAATCTAGCTATACTATCTATCTGATCGAAAGATCTATTATCAGATCTATCTATCATTTGTATATTGGCGATCTATCTATCTGATCTATTATATAGATAATGGGTAATCTATCGTTCTATCTAGGTGTCAATTCTAGGGTCGATAGTCTATCTGTCTATCTATCGTCTTTCTATAGGTCTTCATCTGGTCGATCGATCATGGTCGAGCTGGGGCAGCGAGCGGGCGATCGATCGAGCGAGCGAGCGAGCGAGGGAGCGAGCGCGAGCGAGCGACGCGAGCGAGGGAGCGAGCGAGCGGAAGCGCGAGCGAGCGAGACGAGCGAGCAAGCGAGCGACGTAGCGATCGCGAGCGAGCGAGCGAGCGAGCGAGCGAGCGAGCCAGCGAGGAGCGAGCGAGCAGCGGCGAGCGAAGCGAGCCAGCGAGCCGCTGGCCAGGAGCAGCGAGGCAAGAGAGCAGAGAGCCAGCGAGCCAGCGAGCCAGCCACGCGAGCGAGCGAGAGGGCGAAAAGAGCCAGCGAGCGAGCCAAGCCAAGCCAGCGAGCCAGCCGCGAGCCAGCGAGGAGCGGGCGAGCGCTCCAGCGCGCAAGCCAGCAAGCCAGCGAGCCAGCCAGCGAGCAAGCGAGCGAGCGAGAGCTACCGAGCGAGACAGCAGCGAGCAAGCGAGCAAGCCAACCAGCCCAGAGCCAGCCAGTAGAGCGAGCAGCGAGCAGCGAGCCAGCCAGCCGGCGACCAGCGACCGAGCGAGCAGCGGCCAGAAGAGAGCGAGCGGGCGACGACCGACAGAGCGAGGAGCGAAGCGAGCGAGCGAGGGGAGCGAGCGAGCGAGCAGCGTAGAGAGGAGCGAGGCGAGCGACGAGCGAGGGGAGCGAGCGAGCGAGAGCGGAGCGAGCGAGCGATGCGAGCGAGCGAGCGAGCTGAGCGAGCGAGCGAGCGAGAGAGCGACCGGAGCGAGAGTGAGCGATATTATCGATCTCTATCTATCGCTTCTATCTCTATCTATCTATCTATCTATCGATTTATCATCTATCTCATCTATCTATCTATCTATCTCTTACTCTCTATCTATCGTCTATCTGTTGTCTATCTGTCTGTCTATATGTTATTATCTATCTCTATTTATCGATCTCTTATCTATCTATCTTTATATATCTATTCTCTATCTATATATCTCATCTGTTACTATCTCTCTATCTATCTACTATCTGTCTATCTGTTATATTTGTCATCTGTCTTATATGTCTGTATGTCTGTCTATATGTCTATATATCTAGCTGAATATGTCTATCTGTCTATTATGTCTATATATCTATCTACTCTTCTACTGCTGTCTATTTGTCATCGGTCTGTCTATCTGGCTATCTGTCGTCTATCTGTCTATCTATCTATCTCTATCTATATCTTCTATTATATCTATCTATCTATCTGATCCTACCCATCTATCTATCTACTATCTATAATATCTATATATCTATCTACAATCTGTCTATTTGTTATTATCTGTCTTCTGTATGTTCTATCTGTCTATATGTCTATCTGTTTTATCTGTATTATCTGTATACTTATCTATCTATCTATCTCTATATCTCTCTATATCTATCTATCTATCTATCATCTATCTATCCGTTATATTATCTATCTGTCTATTTGTCTATCTGTCATCTGTATCTTGTTATGTCTGTCTGTGGTCAATTGTCTATCTGTCTAATCTGTCTAATCTGTCTATCTATCTATATATCTATTATCTATCTCCTATCTATCTCTATCTATCTTCTCTATATCGATTATCTATCTGTGATTCTATTGTAATATCTATCTATCGTTGTATCTGTGTATATAGTCTGAACTATTCTTCTATCTATATATCGATATTCTATCTACTATATCTACTATATATCTTATCTATATATCTATGTATCTATCTAATCTATCTATATATGTATATATCTACCTATCTATTATATATCTATCTATCTATTATCTATCTATATATAATATTATCTATCTATCTCATTATCTATTATCCATGATCTATCTATCTATCTATCTACCTATCTATCTATCTATCTATCGATCTATCTAATCTATCTATATATCTACTCTCGTATGTCTATCTATATGTCTATCGATTGTCTATCAATCTGTCTATCTATCCTTTCTATTGTTTCTGTCTATCTACTGTATATCTATCTGTCTATCTATCTGTTACTATAGGTCTATCTATCTATCATCTGCTATCTCTATTTATTCATATATTTATCTATCTATCTATATCTATCTATCTGTCTAATCTATCAATCTATCTATCTATCTATCTATATCTATCTATCTATCCACATCGACCCCCCATCTATTATCTTATCTATCATCTATCTATATATCCATCTATCCATTGTCCAAACTATCCAGCGGATCAAGTATCAAGCGATGCAATCTATCCATCTATCCATTAGCCATAGAGCCATCCATCGATCTAGATATTTCTATCTATCCATCTACTATCCATCATCCATCTATCTATCCTGTCGATCCAGGTCGAGTTATCTGGCGATCTCTTCCATCGTCTCAATCATCAAGCCATCGAGGCAAGCCAGCGAGCCAGCGAGCGAGCGAGACACAGAGCGAGACAGCAGCGAGCAAGCGAGAAGCCGCCAACCAGCCAGCGAGCCAGCCAGCGAGCTAGCCATCTATCCATACATCCATTCTATACCATCTACCCCTATTATCCAATCTTTACATCTATCTATATCTATCTAGCTACCTACCTATCTATCTATCTCTCTATCTATCTATCTATCTATCTATCTATCTATCTATCTATTTATCTATCTATCTATCTATCTATCTATCTATCTATATATCTATATATCTATCTATCAACTTACCTACCTACCTGCCTGCCTACCTACCGACCTGCCTACCTTTCTACCTATCTATTTATCTATCTATATATCTATCTATCTGTCTATCTATTTATCTATCTATCAATCTATCTATCTATCTATCAGTATGTCTGTCTGTCTTTCTATCTATCTATCTATCTATCGTTCTATCTATCTATCTATCTATCTATCTATCTATCTATCTATATCTATCTATCTATCTATCTATCTATCTATCTATCGACTATCGATCTATCTGTCGTCTATTTATATGTCGTCTATCTAGGTTATCTATCTATCTATCTATCTCTATCTATTATTATCTACGTATCTATCTATCTAGTCTATCTAGCTATTATCTATCTATCATTACTGATGCCAGTTGCAGCTCATATTAATGATTCAACCACTGGTAAACAGGATAACCATCCATCATCTCGTTTATCTAGTTGAGCACTTGAACTCCTTTCTTGTGCCTCCTAGTTTTCAGAGGATTCTTATTTTTGCTTAATTATAGTTCATTAGAGTTTTGAACCTAGATTGCGTCAATCTTTATAGAATCTTTATGATACATAGTCAAATATGTATTTGTCTTTATTTACTTTTTTTTTGTTTGATTTATGTTCTTATTTGAGTGGCATGTTTGGTTAATCAAAGGTTGATTCTAAAAACATGATGAGTTATGTTTGGAAAATTTGAGTTACCTTTCATTTGAGATCTTCTTCTTAATATTTAATGTCCTCTTCTAAGTAAGTAAGCAACACGAAGGGTTCTCTTGGAGAAAACAATGCTTCTCACGTTGTCAACCACGTATAGGTATAGGCCGGGGCATGACCAAAACTGGTATCTTAAAAACAGAGTTTCAAAAATGTCCTAGGGAGGATTCTACGAAGTTGTATCGGGGGTTATAAGTAGTGGGTCTGAAGCTCTAAAACATCTATAATTAGAGATGTGTAACATTAGGAATCTTTACACCTCATTCATACTCACTTTGTTGTATAGAGTGTGTATCTCTATAAATGTTTCTTTACGGGCTATGCGTAATTGATTTTGGGCTGGCCTATGATGGATAGTGCTTCACGAGCTGGTATTCCTCGTGATCTAAGTGGAACAAAGTGATGGTTGCTAACATGGGTAAGGAGATAGCTTAATTCGTAGTTAGGGGACTCTTCTCTCATGTAAGGAACGAGAAAGGCAACTCATGGAATACGATACCATGGACATAGCAAGAATACTGATCCATGGGCAAACAAGTAGAAAGGTTCAACTGAAGGATAGGAAAGTGTTGAGAATAAAGAGGGCGTAAGTTAACGGGGAATGAATCCGTTAAGCAAAAGAGTTAATACGAACGCGTCTTTTTTCCAACATTAGGTTATCAAGGCCCTACTCCATCATCGGCTAGTTACCTACACAAATGAAACAAATATGAGTACAAAAAGGAAGAATTCTTAAAACAATCAGAGCTAGTCTTGTGCATTCGCAAGGTAGTATGTCACAAGGTGGTACTAAGACTTCAATGCATGTTGCTCATAGTAGTTTTAAAACACTCTAGGGATGTGGCCGCGATGATCCCATACTGGTGTCAAGTGGTGGACAGAACGTTCATTTATTGAGAGGGACTAGAGTAGGACAGAGCAATGGTTAATAAGGGCAATGACCTGCCTTCTTTAAGTTCTCCCCAAGATACAAGTTGCATCTAAGATGAGCTACTTCAAGGGGCATACTAAGAAGGAAAGGAATCGTTCTTCTGCTATCCAATTTCCTGAGCAAGAGGATTCGTCAAATGTTGTCAATTTGCATCACTCAAGTCTTGTAAATTTTGATGTTTCTTCAGTGAGCAACTCTCAGTCCTCGTTGTTTTAACCTGATGGTGAGTCATGGAGGAAAGTTTTATGGGTGATCGTTTTGTTTAACACTAGAAGAGAAGAGTACCATGATGATTTAGTCTGAGGTAGTAATGGTAGATTTTGATGTCATTCTAGGTATTGACGAAACTTCAAGCTTTGCACCGCATACGATTACAGATTGTTGGAATTAAGTAGTGAAGTTCACTTTCCATGAACCCAATTATAGGTTAAGAGAAGTTCAGAATGCCTTAAGGTTCGTTTTATTTCATACCTCTAGCGGTGAGACAGCTAGTTTTCAAGGGGTGTGGTATAAATGTCACGTAGTGGAGTTAATGACTTATTATTTCAATACATCGTAATTAAGTCAGTTTCGATTGTAAAAGTGTTTATGTTAAGTTTTTCCCTATATTTCGCGGAGAGTCCCTCCTAACAAGGTAGACATCGTATAGATATTTCTTACAAATTTGTGCTAATCTCTATCCCGTTGGCCATATAGAAATGGCATATAGAGTTCAAAGAGCTTAAAGTGACAGTTTAAAAAACTTTTAGAGAGAGTTAAATGGAAAAAGTATCTCACCTAGGCCGCCAGTCCGTAGTTCAGGAAGAAAGCATTGTTCCTTAGGAGTGTGTAAAGATTACCGCCAGTTGATGAAAAAAACGGTACCACAATAATAAGTATTCAACTTTAAAGGAGTGGTAATGTTGGAAAATACACAAACCATATGTCACATCTGGGAAAACCCCCCTCGACGTTAAGTAGCGTCGTCATCCGCGGGAGAGACTATACTAGAGTCTAACAATTAGACATCATTACATTCAAGGTTAAAAAGTGCAAAAAAATTAAAGATTTTGGTCTACCTACTACATACGGTTCACTTAGACCTAATCGCATACAAATTACTAATATACCATAGCGAGTTATATTAGACTCCCCGTATTAAGAAGATTACATAGTCTTCTATTTTATGTACAGAATGTAAAAAACACAATATAGTCCTAATAGGGATGGTTATATTAAATATCTAAACAAATCGAACATTAGGGCACAACCCTCTACACAAACGTCTAAATTCCCTTAGGGGGATTACAACAATATCTTGAATGAACAAACAGCGGATAATTTTTCATTAGAATTAGCCAGTAACATCGGAAGAGTGAGAGAAATAATCATTCTCGAAACGGAGGAACATACCAAACTGGAGAAAGAGAATGAAACCAAGCCCATATTTCAAAAGTGGTACGAACCTGCACTGACTGGAACCTAAAATATTAGAGAAAAAAAGTAAAATTAAGGGTTAGCACATACTTGTACTAAGTATGGAAAAAAATATGCACCACCCAACATCGAAATCATGCTTAAAAGGAATTTGTTAAAACACCATGCAAATTACTTTGAACACTTATGAACAATTAAGAAAAACTCTAGGACAATAATACATATTCAGAGACAATAGATATTCAACACATGAATAACCCTCAAGTAAACAAAGTCAATATGATTAATATCAAAGTAGAACCAAGCCAAACACAAGAACCTACTTAAAAACTCCCGTCAAATCTACCAGTGTAATGACAGTGGAAAAACCCTATAACCGTCAATTAGTCATGTAAACCAAATAAGGGATACTAACAATACCTAAACATACATAACATAACCATTAATATCGGTATCATCATAGTTTACCAAATAATAGACCAATAGCATGTCATTACATGAAAAGACCATCTTTATAGTCTCATCAAAATGTAAGTCAACAATACATTTCATGTACTTTATAGAGAATAAGAACATGAAAGAATTTTTCTAAGACTTACCTCAAGGGTAATAGTTGCAATGATAGGTAGATCATATATCCTACCTGAATAAATAAAAACCCCTAAGTTATCCTAGTTAGAGTTTACGTTCTAACTTCATTTTAGCTTTGGTAACTTTGCTTAACGACATAGCCCACCATGAGTTAAGTGGATTACGATCGCATGAAACCCACACGGAAAGAAGGTGGAACTACTTGCCAAGGTAGTACAAAAACATTACATAACATCTAGGTGGATCCACTAGCTAGTATTCCTATGCGGGAGGAAACATTAGTTCAAGAAAAGGAGATATTAATTAGGGCCCTCCTATCCGTTGGCATTATAGTCTCCACTCTCTGAGTACAATAGTGAATCTACATTCCCTATTGGAAAGGACACTGTCCTCAATACTAGTTCACTAGTGAATTACGCTAGATGCCCCTTTTTAATGCTTTTCTTTAAAATTCAGTAAAACTTAGGGTAGTTCATTAGAAAAATAGCTCCTTGTTGTATAGTCATAGTAAGTATCTCAATTAGGAATTTAATGAGAACCCCTTCATACAACCCTCATATGTAAGGACTGAGCACATTACCATCATTATATCATAGTTATAGGCACATAGGTACTCACTACAACGTTTATATCATTACACCTTAAGAACAATCATTACAATAACATAGTCTTATAGGTTACAAATTACATCCATCATACAAAAACCTACTTAATCAAAATACCAAGAAATACCTTCAATTGAACTCATCACAAGTACAGGCCACTAATGAAGTAAAAGTTTAGGTTACCACAGAATTACACAATCTTTGTACGTAGCCATGATGATGACTCTACCATCCAAAAAAGTAAATTCAATCTAATTATATGTGTAATAAAAATCAATTCATTATAATTGTCCACAATAATGAAGTCAAATTGCATCACTATAACCAATCAAACAATATAGTCCAGCATGCCATATGATTAGGGGAATTGGGTCATTTTAGATCTAGTTCTGTAACCACACACAAGGTTAATCCTCAAGAAACTAGATAATAGAATATAATAAGACATCATAATTAAGTATAATAATCTAAATAAACATTACACATACAAGTTAGAAGACCAAATTCTATTTAGGAAAAAACCCATATGAAATCATCTTGGGAAACACCATTTTTGAAAAAAAAACCCTTTGGGGAAGGAATCCCAAAGGTTAAAGTTCCCATGACCTTGTTATTTGTTGAAGATTGAGGGGGAAAAGCACTCATATTTCTGCTAATGTCCTTGACTAGGACCTTTAATGAGTCTTCTTGGGAGAGAGAAAGTAGAGTGCCAGGAAAGAGCAATGGGTTTGTGGGGAATTGGAGGTGTTAAGTTGTGTTTAGACTAAGGGTAGGTAAATAATTAATTAACTAACCAACTTAATCACACCCTAATAACTAATAATACCTTTCCTTAATTAAATTAATCCTTGTGAAATTAACCAGCAAAATTGGCATGCTGACATATGAGACCACGACCTACAGGTCCATAGGTAAGTCGACGAGCCTTGTGACCAAAAGTCCGCCGTTCTCTATAATTTCAGAGACCTGTAAAATTGGTAATTTTCACAAAATGTATAAGTGTACAATGACAGAGCCTTGACGCCAGGTATGTTCTCACTTACGCTCATCAATGGCAAGCGTAGATGGAGCACTGCCTCAACTTTTGCAGTCAAATGAAAGGGTCCTACTCAAGGACCCTTAGCGAGTGTTCTTCGGAGAGTCCATTACCGATACCTTTTGAACAACAAACCGACCTAAATATGTTTTATCACATTTCACAAATTTCTGAATTTCAAATCTTAAAAACCCGTGAAGAAACCTGTAGGTCAAACTAAGGAACACCTAGGCAGCACTTTTGAGAGTTCACTAGTCTCCGGACGTGCATGGGACACACCTTGTGTTATTACGCTCAAAACATCAACTAAAATGAATTATCATACTCTATTATTGACCTATTAAAAAAATTTATAAAGCTTATACACTGATGTGAGGTTTCCTAGACTAACTGGATTAGTAAGAGTGATAACACCAAAATGGTGGCATTCGAAGATCCCAGGATAAGTTATAAAATTTGATGTGTAAGTCTAACTAAGCTAGATAATAGAGGGTATACTACCGAGACCCGGATTTATTGGGACAATAGGTAGCGACCCCAAATAGCGTCGAGGAGTCTAGTGGGGAAAAACAAAGTAGCTTTTCTCTCCTTACCCGAGTCGGAACTTAAACTCTTAATATAACACTATGAATCAAAATTCACTAGTCAAACCATCCATTCCCCACCCCACATATCACCCGCCCCAACAATGTGGAAACCGTCCATTTTACCATTAGAACCCATGAAAAATCCTCGATTGCGGTCCGAAAGGCAACGCCCACGTCCTATTTTCAACCGTGTCCTCCTGTTCCATATCCCCAATATTAGTGACTGTATATAGGACAAGGGACAACTTACCACCTTGAGTAAATTATATCTTAGAAAGGAAGTCTTGTGTAAACAAACAAAAATATAAGCCTAAAACTAGGTATAGGAACCATACCAGACAGACATATGATATACTTGAGGTCATGATATATGGATAACATAAATACTTTACCACACTAAGTAAGTAATCCTTTAGACTATTGAATGTCATGATGATTGATTAGTCTCTCTATTCAATTTCCATTTATTCAGGCTATGTAAGGATAAACACATAACATGTAGAACCAGTTATCATATTACTACATAAACTAGGTTAAGCTATTATAACAACCCTGGAAGACCCACTAAAAACAAAGTAAAAGCTTTTCGAGGAAGGGGTTAGGAGTCCTAGCTTAACTAACACAAAATAATCCATACTCAAGTAGGTCATGCTACCCTTACAAGTGTACTAGAATACCAAATGAAAGCTATCAATAGGGGAGTCTGATCCTCAATCCTAAAGCTATCCTTAGAAAGTATGATTCCCACAATCCTATGCTCCATGACTATATATATCAAGCTATCCTTGAATTGAAACTTTACAATGCAGGTAAAGGCTACCCTTACGAGGTATGGATCCTAATTCTATGTAACCATTGGAGAGCATCAAGTACTTAATTCTAAGATACCATTAGGAGAGTAAGTCCTCAATCTAAATCTACCAGAAAGGGTCTAGGCTAAGACCAAGTCAGGGCTATGATGAAAGCATTCTAACAAAAGTAGGTTCAACCTACCGTAGGAGAGTATAAATTCTTCAATCCAGGTTACAATGACCTAAATTAAAAATCATGATACACTTGATAGACAACACTACATTGTTAGCAAAAAGTATTATCCTTATAAAAGTGTAAATCCTTCATCCCAGCTATTCCATCTTGGTTTTGTACTTACCAAGTGAAGCTAAAGTGAATGATCCTATATTCACAACTTCAAACTATTCTAGTTAAAATGTTTGATTCATTTTAGGTTCTATAAGTCAAACTTAGAATATGCCATTCATGATCATATCATTGTTGATTTACCTTTGAAGGCGTTAACGATGATGGGATCCAAGCATACTTTCAGATTACCTTCATTCTATCATAATTCATGTTAATTACAAGTTATTCAAAAGATATTATTTACAGTTAAGTGAGTTCTACTCATATTAAATCAGAAAGGTTCAAGCTCTTATTTTATAAGTCAAAGATCCGTCATATTCAATAAATTAGGTCTGTTCAATTTATGATATTCAGTAATTATGCCTAACCTATAAAATTAAGTAAGTATATACGAGATAAAATATAGGAAAGACAAAACCTTGGAAACCTTGCAATTGCTCGTAATAGCAGTAAATCCCCAACGATTTCATTCCAACAATTTCGATCTAGATGCGATTGTACATAGACATCAAAGAAAAATTATCATTAATAGAACTAATCAAACATAATTGTGGATATCAGGTCACGCCACGGAGCCTTAACCCTCGAGTCAGTGAACACGGCAGATAGGACGATAAGGTGAATCCCAAGATAACCCTGATGACATTAAATCATGAGCATACATAAAGATGATGAAATGCAGTGGGCTAAGTCATAATTTAAACTGAAAGACTATGAACCCATTTAGATAACATAGATATTTGTAAAATAATGAGTTTAATACCATGAGTCATTAAAGTTAAATTGACTAAGCTTTGAAACTAAATATGTGTGAAATAATAAGACGCCTTACACTGGCTAGAAATGCATTCGACATCCCCTGCTAAGTCTAGAAAAACTTAAAACTAAATTACTGAATAATGACAGAAATACATGATTTTGTCCTTGGGAGAATAAGAAACTAATAATCACTGAATCTACAAAAATTGGAACCATCGCATAATCTAATCTATACGTGATCTGATTGTCGCATAACACGAAACCCCATCACAAATAGATGTAGCGCAAATGCTTAAACACTTGAGACACAGAGCCTGTAGGGGGGTAGAGTAAAACTTAAACAACAACATAACGAACAAAAAAAAAGGGAGCACAAAACAAGTATAATAAGATGAACCAGAATACTGAATTCTGAAAAAACTAGATTAATGGACCCAAATTTATAACATATAAGACTGAGTAATTACATTAGACTGTGAATCTTTCAATGCATTAAAGTCTAACTAAATTGTGATGAGAGACTAATACAATAATAACAAACCAAATGATCTAAATGTGGAGTACGATGTATACACCTATTGAGAGGAAACAACCAATACACCCTGAAAGAGGTATAAAAGCGTGCTGGCGTGATCACTAAACTTATGCCCACAGAGGGGACTTACAACCTTCTGGCTAGGATAGTCTGGAACTAATTGTGGTACGCTGTGAACCGTAAGTCCAACTTTGGTATTCAATTCCCGATGAATTATGTAATAAATGATTATGACTGAAGTTTATTTCAAGTAATTGAAAGCCTCAAAATTAAACTTGCAATGCGGAATGCCAGTATTAATCTGGTAATTATGCATTTATAACTGAGGTATGTAATAAAAGTAACTGAAATATTTGACCTTAGCAGTGTAATTCAAAAACTAATAAAGAAATACAATCTGGTTCTGAAATTCGTTTTGCGAAAACTTGAATAATAACATGTCATCTGATTTGGAACATATTCTAGTTATTCCTGGAAGTATGAGACGTTGAAGTTCTATAAACCTTAGTTTCTAATCATGATATGGAATCAAGAATTGGCTAAAAACTAGGGAACGTAAAAAACCCAATGGGGTGAAGGGAACCAAAACATAGTGAACATCGACAAAAAACATACATGGTGATGAAATCAATGAAGAATATATTTAGATTTTGGGGTTACAATGAGGAACACCTAGTTGCTTTCTTGAAACTTGGCGCGTAACGACTCATTGGAACCATTTGTCTCCTTAGAGAATCACTGGACTTCTAATTTCTAACATTTCTGCATTATGATTTTTACTATAGGTAAGTTCTTGGTAGGTTCTGGGTTAAACTAACTAAAACCTCATAATTTAGGGTCAACAATTATATTCGCTATAGGGGCTCTCTTAAACGAAAATTAACAATAGGACCAACACTAAAATGAGATATTACAATATAAAATTAGACAGTGTCGAAGCCCTAGGGTGACCAGGGAACTGTCCATAGGCCACCGGTCGGATAGAACAGCATAGTTCTTAACATATACGTGTCCCTTACAATGTTACTTCGTATTATATTGATCGAAGATGCAAGCAGCACCGTAGTGTACCCATGGACGTGTTGTAACCTAATCTACGGTATTATCATGTTAATTCACCATTATCGGTTCAGAACAGTGGGTTTATCGGAAGCCCTATAATCAATGAGCACCCCCACATGGTCCAAAATCAAAAAGATACCGGGATTTACCCCACTGACAGGTGCTGTCCTGCATTCCTGATTCGATTGCGGTTAACAAATTGGATGGTTAATAAATAGACAGTGATATAAGACAACAGATACATGGTATAGCGGGCCCCACATCGGTCTGTCATGTTCATTGTGAAATTCAGGTGAGTGTTATCGTGGCTTTCTGTTACAACCATGATTGATAAACATGAGTTCACGGACAATGCGTCATACCTACGTAATTGGTCTGGACGTATACTGTGGACCACAAATCGAAAGGACTTGTTCCATAGACCAGTGGTCCTCACTACGTTCCCCTCAGGTGGATCTCTGTAACCAGATAGGACGTGTAAATTTTGAAAAAATCCCTAGAATTTTAGTCTAGATATAGCAAAGAGTATCAGTGCATGACATTTTCTACCCCTTACACTGAAAACAACACTAACAAGCTCATACTTAAAATCAAGTCTAAAATAACTAAATAGAGGGGAAGCAGAGTTGTTAATCACCCTACAGCTAAACAATGAGAGAATTGAGTTATCGATGAATTGCGTATAAGATGAGAACAGCAATACGCTGAACAAAAAATGCAAAGTACACAGCGCTGATAAAAAGATGGGAGAACATGGTTCTAAAGACCCTGAATTTCCTGAATTTACAAAAAGATTGAAAAAATGAAGAGAATCTATTACCTCAAGGTGGAGTCAATCGGAAGAGGCTTCCCAAATAGCTCCCTCTAGGACCGCGTCCTCAACAAACCTTGCTGAATGACTTCTTTATTTTTCAACCTTTGAACCATTCGAGTTTAAGAATCCAAATGGTACATTCTATAAAGAGAGTATAACTTTCACGCCACACTCTCTAATGGTACTACAGAGGCGGGCTCACCCATGCACTTCTTCAGATGAGAGTGGAAGACAGAGCATGCATCGTAATTCTACTGGCAACTCTAACTCATATAAAAACCTTTCCAACCCCCTTTCCAGATCTGGTAAGGGCCTACAAATTAGGAATGAATTTCCTTTTCTTGCCAAATTCTCATAATCCTCTTCATTAGGTGTGATACTTTCAGAAAAACTAATATAAATTGGATTAGTTTCCCTTTTCCTTACATTTCATAAGATTTCTGACGATTGTGGAATGTCTTAAGTCTCTCTTAAGAAGTGAACTTTCTCCATTGCATAAGGACTGATCTTAGCCCTATCAATCTGATCACCCTTCAAACCAACCACTGGGAGTCCACATGACACCCATAAAAAGCCCTCTCAAGGGGCATCTGAAGGCTTTGAATTGTAGCTAATTGTGTAGGCGAACTCAATAAGAGGGAGGTTATCATACCCAACTACATTGAAATCGATCACACAGTTCTCAACATATCCATAGGGTATGAATGGTCCCACTTCTAATTTGTCATCCATTTGTGGATGAAATTACGTGCTAAGTTAACTGGATACCAAGAACTTCATAATGACTTCTAGAAATGTATAGGTAAAATAAAGTCATGTATCTGAGATGATATAGAAAAGAACTTCATGCAACACTCACAATTCATTAATGTAAAGCTTGTCATCAGTCTTTTGACGAAGTTTGTACTGTGAATAGCCAAAAAATTGAGAAGACTTAGGTTCATCCTATTAAAATATCACCCAAGTGGAGTCATACTTATTATGCGATACAGGGTTAGCCCTATATGAAATCCATAGTTGATCAATCCCACTTCATTGTAGGAATATTGCTCTCTGGGAGTGATTAACTCCTTGATTTCTGATTTTTCTACCTTGACTTGCTTTGACACATAGGGCACTTACTCACAAAATCCGCTATATCCTCTACATGCATTCAAGAATAGAATTCCACGCAGAATCGCGGGACATATTAGTACAACTTCGAATGAATGAATATCTAAGTTATGGGCGTTCGTGCAGGGCTGCATTTCTAAGCTAACTGACACCAAGAAACACACAATCCACCCTTGTAGTGAAGTATACACCATCTCCGCTTAGGGATAAAACCTTCACTCTCTGATTTTAGGCTCACTCTAAGTCAAGCAAGATGGGTCACTCCTGCTTCCTAACTCTATTACCCCAAGAGAATTCTTCCTACTCTTAATTGTTATACCACAGTGGATATACTAATAAGGCAAACTCATAAGTGATAAGAATGTGAACCCTTCACTAGATCTTTGTTTCTTCCCTCAACATGGGCTACAATACCATAGATAATCTCAACTAAGAGCATCTCTACTACATTTGAACCAGGATGATAAGTGCCACACTCCATATCATAATTCTTAAGGAACTCGAAGCCATTCCTCTAGGAAGATTAAAATTTTACGGGTGAAAAATATACGAATGATCATATGATCAGGAACACATCCACGTGAACACCTTACAATTAATGTTTCCAGATCTTGAGTGCAAACACAAGTGCTGCAAGCTTGAGTTCATGAGTTGGATAGTTCTTCTCATGCACAATAAGTTGTCTAGAAGCACACGCTACAACCTTATCTCATTGCATCAACACACAACCTAGGCCGACTCCGAATGCATCAAAATAGATCACATAACCATCTTAACCCTCTTGTAGATTCAAGACAAAAGTTGTAGTCAATCTACTTTTCAATTATGCAAAGCTTTTCTCACAATTATCTTACCATTTGAACTTGACCATCTTCTCAGTTAACCTAGTAAATGGTGAGGCTATGGATAAGAACCCTTCCATAAACCTTCTATAATAACCTGCTAAACCTATGAAACTTCTGATATCTGTAGCAAAGGTACGTTTGGGCCATTGTTTCAATGCGTTTATCTTATGCGATTCCACTCGGATCCCTTCGCTAGGTACAATATGACCAAGGAAAGCAACAGATTGCAACCATAACTCACATTTACTAAACATAGCAAATAAGTGGTGAACCTTGAAAGTCTGTAAAACAATAGCAAATTACTCACATGTTCCTCTTTATTCGTAAAGTAAATGAGGATATCACAAATAAAGACTATAACAAACGACTCAAAGTACTATTTGAACACTCTGTTCATCAAATCCATTAAATTTGCATGAGCATTGGTTAGTGAAAACGACATAACTACAAATTCGTAATGACCATACCGTGTTCTGAAGGCTGTTTTTGGAATGTCACAATCTCTGACTGTAAGCTGATGATAACCCGATCTGAGGTCTATCTTTTAGATATGTGTAGAACTATGAAGTCGGTAAAACAAGTGATAAATCCTTGTGATAGAATACATATTCTTGATTATGACCTTGTTCAACTGTTTTAAGTCGAAGCACATTCTGAGAGAACTATCTTTCTTGTATTCGAACAACACTTTACGCCCCATAGTTAAATACTATGTCTGATGAAGCCCTTATCTATAAGGTCTTTCAACTGCTCTTTCAATTCCTGAAGCTCTGATAGGGCCATTCTTTAACGAGGAACAAAAATAGAATGGGTATCTGGAAGGAGATCAATCCAAAAGTCGATTTCCTTTTTGGGAGGAACTCCAGGAAGATCTTCTGGAAACTCATTGACTATTGGAACTGACTCAAGAGTTGGGGATTTAGATATAGAATCCTTAACACAAACTAGATGATATAGATAACCATTAGAAATTATCTTTCTGGCTTTAAGGTAAAAAACAAATTGACCCATGGGCGCTAAGCTACTACCCTTCCATTCAAAGAGTTTGTTCGTCTGGAAAATTAAAATGAACAATCCTAGTTCTACAATCAACTCAGGCATAAAAGGAATGTAACCTATCCATGCCTATATTGATATCAAAGTCTACCATTTCTAACTCTACAAGATCTGCTGGGGTAACTTTATGAGAGAATATGAAGATTGTACGGGGCAATTTCTGTATACCTGTGTAGCTATAAATAGGTCACCAACTAGGGTAGAGACTAATAAAGGTTCTGAGAGGATTTCTTGATTTATGTTGAAGTTTAGTGTTATACTGAGCTACATAGGACAAAGTAGTCTCTGTTGAGTTTACACTCAGTGAACCATATGTGAGTCATATCCTTAAGTTGGTTGGATGCTAATTTAACCACATCACTACCAGTTACTTGCATCGCTCCAAATATTTTCTTGACCTCATTAATGAACTTCTGTGGGTCCTCACAAAACCTGGGACCCTTAAACTTAGGTGGATTCTCCTTAAACAAATGTCGGATACGAGCTACCATTGATCCACCATTTCTATTAGTTGGAAATTGAACTTTCTATTTGTTCAAGGTTTTCATACTTTGAGACAGAAGCTGAATTGGCATTCTGAAACACTGCATTAGAACTTCCTTATTCGTACTAGAGGAATTGCATTAGCATTGCGTGCATTCACATTCCATGCCTAAGCTCTAAGAGGAGGCATGATCTGAATATACAAAGTTGAGTTAGAATAAAATTAGATCATACCTTATGCACGATAAAAGTAAAAAGAAAGTGAAGTTCTCCTAAAACACTTTGTAGCCCCTCTCTGTTTAGATGTTGTGCACTTTACACCCATGAAAATATTCTATTTAGTGATTCTTTTAAGACATCCTAGGACACTTAAACCTAATGCTCTGTTGAAATGTTTTTGTCATGCCTTGACCTACCCCAAAATCACGGATACGGAACCTAGGACTATAAGTGATATACCAAGGTAACCCTAATGGAATGATCATGAGCATACTAAAGATAAAAAACAAAATGCAAAAGTGAAGTCATCATTTAAACTTAAAGGATAGGGAATACCCATATTCTATAACTTGGATATTTGAAAACAATGAGTTAAATACAAAGAAGTCACTAAATCGATACTAATCTGTAACTATACTTTGTCTAAAAATAGCCTTTAAACTGACTAGAAATTATAGGACATGTCCCAACTAAGTCTAGAAAAAACTGAATCTAAATGACTAAAAGACTTAAAAGAAACTCAAGACTATTGTCCTCGGAGAATAAGGACTCACCACTAAATCTTTTAATTGGATATCAGGAGTCGATCTATGTGTGATCTGGATGCTGAGAACCTGAACCTACATCACAAGAAGATGTAGCGCATGTTTGCATCAGTACTTGAAGGTATTGCGTAGGATAGAGTAAAGTTTAAATAAACATAACTAAACAAGCACAAAAGCAAGTCTAATAATATGAATATGATACACTGAATTTTGAGCTAGCTTGATGCAATGACCAATTTTCTAACATACTAAGAATGAATAATACTAAACTCTAAATATGGGTAATGCATTATAGTCTTACTGAACTATGGGAGCTACTAATAACAGATAATAAAACTGCATGAGCTAAATGTGGAGTCCGATGTATACACCCCATCGAGAGGACCCCATCTACCCTGCTAGAGGTATAAAGGCATGCTAGCGTGATCACTAAACTGATTGCCCAAAGAGGGGACTTACAACCTACTTGGTCAGTAGTTTTGGAACTGATTGGGTGCGTTGAACCCTAGTTCAACTCGGTATTATGCTACTTCCAATGAATTGTGTAATTAAATGATTATGACTAAGTTTCTATTAATAATCGATAGCTCAAAACTTAACATGAAAACTGAAAATGCAACAATTAATCTTGTAATTATACATATATAACTAAGGCATTTGCATCTTGAGTAACTGAAATATCTGACCTAGCATGTGTAGTTTAAGAACTAAAGAAATACATTACTAGGTTTCGGAAATTCGTGTGATAAAGAGAATAATAACATGGAAATCTTATTTGAAAAACATACTAATTTATTCAAAAAGTTATGTTGAAGTTCTAAAAACCCTAGGTCTAATCATTATATGGAAATCAAGAATCTGACTAAAAACTAAGGACACAATGGGTGAAAGAAACTGAAAGAGGGTCAATTTATTTTTCTCGCACACCACTCTAGGCAGTATTACAGCGTCGTAATACTTCAGCCTACTTACACCCACGAAAAATTGCCTAGTATAAAAAATACTAAAACAGGAAGGTCAACAACCAACAGAATTTACAGGAAAAAACTAGTCCTCAACCTTTAGAACCTTTAAGTATACAAAGGAAGGCTTCGAAATTAATCTAAGTCTAGAAAAAACACTCTGTTCTGCCTTAGACGAATTTTCCACCTAAATCAAAATTCTGCCACAATTGGCAGTTACATGCGCAGTTACAAATGACACCTGTCCGACACATGTCAGCACGGGTTCAAAAACTAACTTCCAACAGCATTTTCCAACAGATACGAATGTAATTCAAATTAAATTCTTATCTACATGAAATACTAATATTTAAACACTAGAAATGTCAGGCTTCATTCCAAACACTTAGATAATTCTGCCAGCTTCCAACACTTAGATATTTTAGCTGATCCACACTTAGTTTTATTTAGCAATTCGGGTGAACTCCTCCCCCTCGCCCCCACGTGTCCTTGACATTGCCAAGCCTTCACAGCCTTGCTTCATCAAGACAACATGCTTTCTGCCAACGCACCTTAGCCCGCACGTAAGCCATGCCGTTCAAGCTGCCTTGCCAAACACCAAGCACGTGAACTTGTGTTGCCCTGTTTTGCCATCATCCATGTCAAGACCATGCCCAAGTCCTTGACATGTCTCAAGTAGTAGATCAAGTAGTTTGCGGGGGCTAACAAGACCACCCGCACCACTTGAACTCGATGTCCTCATCGAGAACTGTTTGAGATAGTCAGGATTTGAGCATCAAACTGCAATAGGTCTTTTTGCTTTCTCCCAAACGCATCGCTGCACTTTTGCCTTTCAGGAACCAAGAACTCAGTCTAGTATTCTTCTACTTGTTACCAAAAACCCGGGATAAGAATCTTCTCAATTCAGATCATACTGGTAGGTACTGATGGAGGAGCCCTCTTGAATCTGTTTCTGTTCGGTTCATCCGCCATTCTGTAAAGTAGGTTTAAGAAATCACATGAAAAGTAGGATGGATTTTCACCCTTCTGGAAGATTCAACTATAAGCAAACTTCGCCCAATCGTTTCACCACTTCAAATGGACCATCATACCTTAGGAAGCAAACAGATGTCTTGGTTTTATCACAAAGTTTCCAGAGTGTGGGGTAAGTTTCAGCAAACGCCTTGTCACCCACATTGAACCAACTGAGAGACGATGTGGTAACATACTTTTTCATGCGCCGCGGAGCTTGCGCAAGCTATCTTGTGCCTCTATAAAAATTTAAAGTCTATCCTTGCAACTCATGTATGATGCTGGACACTTTCCCTGATTTTAGATTAGCAAATCTAGTGGCCGTACTAGATGTTTGCCATAAGACGATTTCAAAAGGACTCATTTTGTTGCAGACGACTGTGCCAGATGATAGCAAACGGCGCAGTGTCAACAAGCACCCACTTCCGTGAATTGCAGTCACATAGTGCTCAAGTACTCTTCCAACAATGATTCAATTCTTTTCGTCTGTCCATTGTTTGTGGATGATTTGCAGTAGAACAATTTTAAATTTCAGTTCCCATAATATTGAACAATGCTGTCCAAAATCTACCCGTGAACCTTGTGTCTCTTCCACTCACAATGTCAGCCGAACACCAAAGTATTTAACCACAGTTTATAGAATAACTCAGCAGAAAACTTCAAGAGCATAACTCAGGAGCAGCTAATAAAAATAGAATATTTTGAAAAACCTGTCAACTACCACCATGATAGATGCTTTGCCATCTACTTGAGGAATCCACAAATGAAATCCATGCTTACGATACCATGGCCTTTCAGGAATTAGGCAAAGGTTGCAGCAACCTGCTTCCTTTTTACGGTCTTGCTCTTGTAACTTGAAAACATGAGAAGTATTAACGTACGCCTCTATAGCGGTCTTCCAGTTTGGCAAAAATACACACGAGAAAGATAAGCTAAACATCCTTTAAACACTGGATGTCCAGCCCAAGTAGAGTCATGCGCTTCTTTCATCAAGTCTTTGCGCCAAACCACTTGATTGGTACGAAGATTCTACCCCCAATTTAAAATAGAGCAGATCGTCCTCGATCCAAACCGTCTCATTGTGCCATCTGCACTGATCATCCATTTAACATATAAGATCATTTGCCAGCACACAACCTGATTCTATCCGAGAAATCAGTTACAATTTGAAATTGAATATAATGCAACAATAATTCTTTATAATCAGCGCCTCAAACCTGGTTGTGTTTTCCTGTTTATGTTCCCACAGAAGTCATCTTCTGCCAGGACTTATCGCCACCGTGTTATTAGGACTCAACTTTTTCTGTGTTTGAAGAAGTATTGCACATTTTCAATTCTTACCACAAATCGAGTACTAAGAGATAAAAGTCTCCAAGTCTGCAAACAGGGTAATACACGCAACCATTTACCATTTCTTTCTCATGCTGTTGAGTATTTTTGTTCAGCATTATTCAACTTTCTGCTTTTCGAAGGCCAAGGATGGCTTCCTGCACTATACGCCATAATTGCCTTGTATGACGCATCAGTGTGCACTTCAAATGGTAATCAAAATCAGGCAATTTGAGATAGGTTCAGATGCAATAGCATCTTCAAATTCTGAATGCTTCTTCACAATGTTTTGACCAAACCCATTTTGTATCTTTCTTCAAAAATCTGTCAAAGACGCTGCCTTCTTTGGTAACCAGCATAAACTGCGATAATAGTTTAGCCAAGCCAAGAAACGACCTCAAATCCTTAACATGCGAGGTGCCTGCCATTCAACAATGGCCTGACACTTTCTTAGGATCCATTCGAACCTGGTTTTTACTAACAAGATGCCAAGAATTTATCGCTTGTTGAGCAAATTCCAAACTTTTCCATCTGAAATAAAGTGATATTTTCTCAATTGAGACAGAAAAGACTTATGTGATTAACATGTTTTCAAAGTTCGACTATATATAACAATATCTCTAAGTAAACAACAACGAAGTCAGCAAGATATTCAAACAGTCATGTTCATTAAATTGCAGAAGTTGCCGGGGGCTAAGTCAGCCCAAACGCATTACAAGGAATTCATAGGAAACCATATATTGTTACACATGTTGTTTTTGGTTAATCCCTCTGCTATCTAACCTGCCAATAGCCTGCCCTAAAAATCAAGTTTTGTGAACCCGCATGCCTTGCTGAACCTGTCCATTAAATCTTGCACCAACGGAACCGGATACTTGTTCTTTATAGTTGACTGTTCAACGCCCGATAGTCCACACACTTCTCAGTGTTCCGTCCTGTTTCTTTTGGAATAGAACAGGAGCACCATACGGGGGGAGCATTAGACAGTTGAAGCAGCATCCCAACATCTAGCAATTATTTTTTTCACATTTTTTGGCGTCGTTCAACAAATTCTTTAGAGCATACGATAGGGAGCGTGTGCAGGAGCAACCGTACGAAGAAACTCAATTTATGCTTTTATTTTTTTTAATCAATGTCCTCCTTGGTGGTAATTTCTTTGTAATTAAGGAGGCATAACATCAGCCTAATGTTTAAGCAATCCACCAACACAATCAGGCCTTCTATTTTCACATCAGTTTAATTTCGACCAAGGCAGAAAGATATGGTTAGTCACCCTTCTTCGCCCTTTGTCGATCAACATAGCAGACAACAACATTCTTGTCTTTATTCTTCGCAAACGTTATAATGTTTCCAAACGGATGAAAACACCCGTCAGAAACCAGCATCACTTCCACTCATACCATCACTCCATCTAAGTGAGGAAACGGAACAAACTGGATTTCTTAGAAAATCAATCCCAAGTATAATTTCAAAGCTCCTCAACTCCAACTCGATCACCTACTCCTCCTCTCACTCCAGTCATACTTTTCTTCCCTTCATCACTCCTGCTCTCCTCCTCTGTCGCCCGCCCTCCTTAAGGAGCTTCCTTTTTCTCATCTCTTATCTTTATCCCAGGCCATCGATCTTCATCAACCATCCTTTTCTAGTACGTTACTCTAACCCCATCTCCTACACTCTTCCTATACCTTCCCCATCCTTTAGACTCATATAGTCCCCCATTTCCTTCGGCCTCCACCTCCCTCATTCTTGCCTCTGCATGCCTCCTTCCTTTCCTCACTACTCCTTATTTTCTTCATGCTTTTCTACATTTGTGAGCCTCTCCTTTCTCCTCCCCCCTCCCTCGGTTTCATAGACCCTCATTTCTCACTTTCCCCAAGCGACAGAACCATCAAATTAGGTTTTTCCCACCCATTTCCAGTCGACATAGACACAATATAAAGCCATGGGCCCAAATGGATTGTGCCTTAGCGTTGAATGTTTTGACATAAGAAGGGCTTTTAGAGACCTTAGCCCCAATGTTGGCAGCAAACTTCACATCAAACAAAGTGTGTGGGCCCCTGTATCAAACCATGCATCACACATTGTCTTTACTTTTCATTTCTATATGAAGTAAGAAGCATGAGATTCGAAGTGATGGAGATTCCCCCAACAGTAGTGATCAACATAATTGTTGCATTAAAGACAATCCCAATGGATTTGCCCATTGCAGCCCAATTTCTTCCTTCTAACCATTTGATTCATATTTTCTCAGCAGCATAGCATTCACCTTTTCCCGGTTTGGACAAGATTTGGCCAAATGAGACCACCAACAAAGGCAACAGCTTTAGAGTTTCCATTTACTCGTGGGTATGTCTTTCCCATCCTTCATTTGCTGCCTTTCCTTTATCATTTGCATTCTCTTTACGACTATCCTTCTCCATCCCTTTCTTTTCATTCTTTTGCTTATTTTTCGAGTAGAAGGGACATCTGGCGAAGAGAGTCGTCCGAAATCTACCAACGAATCAGCCCCAGCAGACAATTGCCCAAGGCAGATCCTTAACATTTCTGACTTCGTAGTGCGTTTTGAGCCCAGCCTTGCATGCCCGAAATGAAATTGTGAAGTTTATTCATCATTCAGACCATGTTTGGTCTGTCTAACATCACAGAGGTAAATTCTTTATATATTCCCTTCACTGAACCCGTCCTGCCCTCAACCTTTTCAATTTGATCTCTTGCAAGCCACGATGCATTGCTAGGAAGAAATTGATCGCCGCATTTCTTTTATAGCTTATCCCATGATCAATTCTAGGACGACCAGTATCACGTCTTCTGCATTCGAGTCCTCCACCAAAGTTGCATACACACGGGGACAAATACATTGTGGCGTAATATTCAACTTATCAGCGCATGGCACCTTGCCTGCAGTAAAGTCACTGTTCAATGTCCATATGAAATTTTCAAGTTCTTTAGCACTCCTTGCGCCACATGAAAGGGCTTTAGGGTCTGGAACTCTTAACCTTAGATGATTCAACACGAGTCGAACTCAAAGTAGCATAGCCCGACAACAAAACAACGAGTTCTGCACGAAGGGTTTCATGTTCTTCTTTCAGTCCCTCTAGTTTTGCGTAGTTGTAGCCGGAAATCCAAGATTTCAGTAATTGTGGTTATACAACATTCTGTCGATATCCACCAATTTCTCCATGAACTTTCTCAGCGTCCACTCTCAACTCAATGATTCGTGTGATAACCACAAACGTAGGGTTGCCAGGATCTCTCAGTAAACCCGACGAAGGATTCAATTCTTCTTGCCAATTCCCACCAAATCTGGGTTCTTCACCATTGTTAACCTGCTCTGATACCATTGAAAGAGGGTCGAGTTATTTTATCGCCACACCACTCTAGGCAGTCTTACAGCGTCTGTAATATTCAGCCTACTTACCCCCAGAAAATTGACAAGGTTAAAAAATTAAAACAGTAATGTCAAACAACCAACATAATTTACAGACGGTCCCAAACTTTATAACCTTTAAGTAATACAAAGGAAGGCTTCACGAATTAATATAAGGATAGAAAAAACACTTGTTCTGCCTTAGACGAATTTCCACCCTAAATCAAAATTCGCCCACAATGGCAGTTACATGCGGCAGTTACAAATGACACTGTCCGACACATGTCAGCCCAGGGTTCAAAACTAACTTTCCAACAGCTATATTGCCAACAGATAGATTAATTCAAATTACATTCTTATCTACACGAAATACTAATATTCTAACACTTAGAATTTTCAGGCTTCATTCCAACACTTAGAAGAACTTCTGCCAGCTTGCAACACTTTGAATATTTTAGCGTCTTCCCACTTAGTTTATTTCAGCGATGGTTTGGGTGAACTGCTTGGTCCTTGACATGGACAAGCCTCACAGCCTTGCTTCATCAGCCAACCATGCGGTTTTGCCAACGCTTAGCCCGCACGTAAGCCCATGCACGTTCAGCTGCCTTTGCCAACACCGAGCAAGACACGGGAACTTGTGTTGCACTGTTTTGCCATCATCCATGTCAAGACCAATGCCCAAGGTCCTTGACATGTCTGCACGTAGTTAGATCAAGTAGTTTGGGGGTTCTAACAGAAAACCACTAGTTGAAATCGCACATATCTGGGATGAAATCAATGAAGAAATATAGATTCAGGGCTGGAACTGATGGAACCGTCATGCGTTATTGTACTAGGGTTCTTGACCATTTTTCTCTTTCTATCTTCTAATTCTAAGCTAGGATTTATGATTTGATTAGATAGTTATTTTATATTTATGGCTTAAGCTAAACTAGAACCTAAAATTTAGGGTACTAAAAAACTGATGTAGATTAGTGGTTAAAGAAAGGAAAAAGAAAAACACAAAACGACCCCTAAATTAAATTGTTGTTCGATTGAAAGATGACCGGGGGGAAGAAAGAGGGAGGGGTAACCTTTATATTTGTTTCTCTGCTTTTGTCTATTTACCTGATCTATGTTCACCGTTTCCCCATCCCCCCCTCATTTCTTTGTATTTCCCCATTCTCGCATATCCACCTCTCTCTTTTCCCCCTTGCCTTTTTTTTTTTCTCTTGCCTAATTAGCGCTGGATTTCCGCGCTGCTCAATTACCCTAACTAATTCCCTGCCACTCTCCTCCGTCTTTCACCTAACCAAACCTCCCCCCCCTCAATCCTAGCTTTCCTTTCTCCCTATGAAACTACATCATATTCTACTCCCCCCCAGCCTCACCCTTCCCCAATGGCTTATCCTTCCTCCCTTCTGCAAAACCAGTTTTCACCATCCTCCCCTTCCACACCCTTTCCGCCTTTTAATCCCCTACTTCACTCCCTTATTAGTACTGGTGGTCTCCCTCTATCCGCCCCATGACTCATGGTCCCTATACACCCGCCCGTCTTTTTTTCCTGTCTTTCTTACCCCCTCCCTGCGTCTGCCTGTACCTAACTACCCCCCTTTCACCAACACCTTCCCCTTCGCTTTTATTTTCTCACCCCGTGTAGCTTCTTCCCCAACGTTCTCCCCTTCTATCTAACCCCCCCACCCCACTGCTTTCCCCCCTGTCCTCCTCCCCTTCTACTCGAAGGCTTATCCATCCGATTCTACCTCCCCCCCACCCCCCATTTTCCGCCCTATATTTTTCACTACCCTATCCCAATAGCTTCCCGGTACAATGAGCACCTCCCATCTCCCTCCTTTTGTCCTACCCTCTTGTTCCCCCCCACGCTTATTTAATTGATGGTTACTTTTTTTATTTCTCAACTTCCTTTTTCAGCTCTCCCCACACTCTCCATACCGTTTAGTCTCTGATGCCCCCATTTACTCCTACACCAAATTTTCACCTCATCGTGTCTATGTCCCCGACCTTCAAACTCCTTTTGTTTACTTCATATGCATCATCTACCGTGCCTGTTGTAGGCTTTTACAAGTTCCTCTTCCTCTCGCACCCCATCAAGCACCCGCCCTTCCGCCCTGCTATTTCCTCTCTACCCCTACTTCCGCTTCCGTACCATTTCGGTATCCTAAGTCGACATAACCTAGTCTCATCCTCCATCCCTATTCTTCAACTCTTCCTGTCTATCGCCTTGCTCACTTCTACTTGACCTATTCCCCTCGTTTGTATCCTTCATCCCTCATCCCATCTCGCCTTAACCACGCCTTACCATCTCCCTTGCCCCTCCGCTCTCACCCATGCTTCTTGCCTCTTACACCCTGCCAGCCACGCTTTCCCTGTCTCTCGCCATGTACCTCTTTTCCCCACTCTACAGCTATGCATCTTTTCGCTTGCATCTACGCAGGTCACGGACCATATTCTACCCGCACCTTTTTTTGTCGCCCCCACTCTTCAGCTCCTTTCCCATTACCCGCACCACTCTCTCTTACCCTACACCCTTCCTCGCCCCTCTACGGTGTCTCCCGTAACCCACCTCGGAAGCACGTCTTACGACTCTTGGCCTTTCAAAGTTTACTTCTTACTTTCTCGCACCTCTCTTCACTCTCCCCATTTCCTATCTTCTCCTCTCTCCCTCTAACGTGACCCCCTTCGCTCTTTTATTCCATTGCCACCTTCATGCCCCCACTTCCTACCACGCTTCTTACTCTTTACGCCTTTTTGCCTCCCATCTGATCTGCCTTCTACTCACTCCTTGACTTCTGTTTTGTTTACCAGCTTGTTCCTTTTCTCAGCCACGTTTATGACTATTTTGTTGACCAAGATCGACTGACATGGGCCCAGGAGACCATTGTCCTACTATAGTCCATCATGTTTCATTCGTTGTTTAGTTAGAGAGTCGGTTCATGGACCTTGAATCGACAGACCTGGCCACGATTTGGTCACACCTAAAGTATTATGTTCCTTCGTCGTTTGGTAGTAGAGTGGATTTATAGACCATGATAAGGACTTGAGTCCACAGACCATGTCCCAGCTATGGTCCATCCTGTTCCTTCGTCGTTTGGATCTTTCAGTTTGTTCTAGGACAAAGATCGACAAAACCTGGTCCAAAGGCTATGGTACCTACGTTCCGTAGTCTTGTACATCGCTTTGAGACCAAGATGATTGACATGAGTCCACCTTATCATGGTCTTACTACAGTCGTATGTCCTATCCGTCTTGTATCGGACCAAGATAGTGGATATAGTCCACAGATTGTGGTCTCACTACGGTCCATAGGGCCTCCATAGATGACCCTGCAATTCTAGAAAATCTGAGTTTGTTCATCTAGGGGATAAGTTATTACATCCACTAAATGGAATTAGACCTTAACCTACGAAACCATGCAAGCACAACCCTAGCTAGAATTGGCTTTTTGATGTCACAACTGGGTGAAATATGGGGATCTTGGAATGGAAGAAACTATCGATGAATATTTTCATATATACTAGTCAAACCATAAAAAGAGCTTAAAATTAATGGTAAATTCAACCTAGTTTCTTCCCGCTCACCTTTTTCCTATGCATTCTAGAGAGAAATATTTTAGAGAAAGGTGGGTTCGTTGGATGTATGGTACACGTGATAGTTTAGGTTATTATTAGTTATTCATAGTTTGAGTTATTTAAGAAATTAATGACCTCCCTTTAGACATTAATTAGCAGAAATTTTATCCCAAACCCCTACTTAAACTAGAACTCTAAAATTTGACATCATCTACAGATCCCATCAACAGACCGTGGATAGGTTCACACGGCGTGGAAGGGTTCTCGTGGTAAGGGAATGAGTCTTGAAGTTTCAATCTTGACCCATGAACTCAATGCTGGACGTGGGTCCACTCACGATTCGTGCATGGCTACTATTGGACCATAATGTTTTCACAACTTTTAGGGCATTGTAAGGTTTTCTTCAGGGACGCATGCGTGGTCCTTAGGTAGTCGTACTCAGAAAAATAACCCTTAAAACTTCTGTTCTAATTACGAAAATCATTTTTACGAGCTTTAATAACTAGAGTACACTCCAAACAAAATACGAAAGGTCTACAGCTGACTAGTTCAACTTGATTTAAGCTTCTCATAGGGTAAGATCGAAAACATTCATAAGTTAAAACTGGGAACTAAAATATTAAAGACTACATGATCCATGCGAAACACACAATGAACAACTAGGATAAATTTAGATCTAAAATACATTAGGGTCAGAATGAAAAGGGTACCAACCCTATGATCACTTGTTAAAGGTTGAGAGTATTGCTTACGGCATTAGTTCTTAAAGATGATACGTATCTTAATCTCAAACAAAAGTAGTGAACATTTGATGGGAGAATGGCTAATAGGAACCATTGAATGAATTGGTAACAAAAGGTGATGTTTAAGACAATTCAAAAAATTTGGTCAAGTTCATCACAAGTCTCCACTAATCAATCTTGATAAGATATGAAATGAGGCGACAATCATAATGATGAAGAAGACAAAGCGTATTTTCCTTTGACAAAATTTAGGGTGCACAAAGTAGATACCAAAAATGTTCTGATAAATTGATGTTTGAGCAAGCATAGAAGCTCAACCAAGTAGAATAAGAAGAATATTAATAAGGAACGGAACAAATACGATGTAGAAGAAAGAAAAAGAAACATATAGTCTGCTCATCAACTCCTGTTGTGCCGGTGGCTGAACCAATATTAATATAGACACATATCGTATTGCAGATGAGTCCTAAAGTGGACTCATTAAGGGGCCTTATTTTGATGCAAATAATGTCCATCAATTGTTATATTATCTCGATATATGATGAAATTCCTCAACTCTCACGGTACTTTAGGATTGGTCGGGCATGGGGACACTTAGGCGCAAATGACAGAGCAATAGAGAAAAAAAAATTGAAGAGCAAAGGTGCGCATCCCCAAGCACACTTCAGAGATCTCCATATAGTAAAGTATTCCCATGTTACTACAAGGAACCCTGAAGGAATGGAGGAATAGCATATGAAAGGAGTAGTC
>JAKWJA010001964.1:0-17451 GCA_027704765.1 Solanum habrochaites | reverse complement strand
ACCAATTCGTTTCCAATATCACTAGAATTATATCCTTCTTCTACTTCACCTTTTGAACATGATCATTATGAGTAGGAGGAGAATGAGGGGAAGGTCATAAAAGGAAAGGCTAAGCAAAGCATTAGACATGAATATATGGATGTCATAAAGGACTTCCAATACACCACAAACATTGTTGGATCAAATTATGAAGATCTGTGCATTCATTAACATTTGGACCTCCCGGAAGCTTTTAAAGTGCGGAAAAATTTGACACTTTTAGTAGAGTTGAAAATCCTTCTGCTCATTTGAGGGCTTATTGCGACAAATTTGTGGGAGTTAGAAAAAATGAGGACTTGTTAACACGTATCTTTCGTCAAAGCTCGAAAGAAGAAGTTTTTGAATGGTATATTTCTCAAGAAATAAAGAAGTGGCAAAGTTGGAATGATTTGGCTTAAGACTTCATTAAAAGGTTTGGTGATAAAGCAGAACTCATTCCTGATCGATACTCTTTGGAGAGAATCAAACAGAAGTCTTGTGAAAACTATCAAGAATATGCCTACCTATGGAGAAGAGAGGCTGCAAGGGTTAGGCCTCTCCTGACTGAGATAAAGATTATTGAAGTCTTTGTGCACATTCAAGAGACGGAGTATTACAGTAGGATGTTTCTCATTTTAGAAGGGAAAATCAGTGAGATAGTCCAAATTAGTGAAAGCTATTGAATACGGTCTCAGACGTAGAAAATCTCCTAATGACTCCCTTAGTTGAATTCTCGAAACCATTGAGGAGGAAAATAGATGAAGTTTCCTCTATCTCATTTGAATCAAGTCAAAAACGAAACAGACGTGTTTGGTCTGATTGGTCAAATTCTCCATACATCCCTACAATTTAGCTCCGCAAAATCTTACACCATCCAAAAATTACCAAGCCAACCACTAAGTTAATCCAAATTTGAAGCCCCATTGGGGTCATATTCCCAAATATTCATCAAATTATTCAAGAGACTTTTGCAAAATTTACCAAAATTAATCCTTGGTCTACGGACCCAAATTCCCCAATATCAAAATTTCAAACCAAGACACCATACTTTGCAAAAATCCTCAAAAGCCTCAACTTTAATCATCAAGTACCTGCACCTCTATGAAATATCACATTCTTTCTGCTCCGTCCAAAACTTAGGAGAAACCACACCACCTCGAGTCTTTACTCCTTTTGGTTGGAACTCGACTCAACTTTTTGAGAGGTTGAAAGTATCAATCTTGAACACACAAATCAGCACAATAATGTTATGTCAATTCCAAATATTACAGGGCCAATCTTCATTCGCTTACCATTCAGGAGGTTTTGGACGTACTACTGAAAACTGCAGCACTTGAAAGCATAACATTCAAGACTGGTTGATCAAAAGGTTGTTACCCTTCAAACTGTCATACCCAAGGCCAAACGCTATTCATTGCCAAATCATGGAGAGTTTACCATTAACATGGTTAAAGTTCAAGAAATTGGTCTCTCGTGGTAAAACTGTAATCCAACCACTCCGATTATCTTGATAAAGTTCTGCTTTTCTAATCTAATGGAAATCCAAATTTGTGGTCATGGAACCACGCCAAGATTCTGCTTTGGTGTCAAAAGATGATCAGAAAGCAGAAGTAGGTCAATCGCGTATGACAAAGCCTTTTGCGCCTTTTTATTAATAGTCTTTATTGGTACAACATATGTCAATGAATGAATGTCTCAGAGAAGGGAACTAAGGTATTCTTGAAGAAGGTAATTCAAGTTGGAGTAGGAGGAATTGATGGGAGATATCAAAGCATACGGCAACCGCCAAGCAATGGAATATTTCTTAATTTGACTTCCACGCGGCCCTTGGATTCTCGTTCATCTTGATAGACACAGATGAATTTTATGTCATTTTTTAATTTTCCTCATAATATTTTTTCAAAAAGAAAAATGGCCAAACTTCGCATTTCCTTGTTTTTAATGAAAGTATCTTATATTGCAAAAATTTGTTCCACTTGTTTTAATTGTTCTTGTTTTAGTAAAAATAATTTGATGTAATAAGTATCATGTCATGTCACAAGCTGAATGAAAAAAAAGATTTAGATAAGATTTTAATCATGATTTTGTGATACAGAAATTTTGAAACCATAAGGACAATGGAACAATCGAGAATCTGATAATTCAATCTGGATTACACATAAACGTATGAATGATGCCCAAGAGACTAGATACATGTCTATATATAAATCTCCAAAGAGAACTCAACAACTTACTTAGGCAATACATCGATACCTTTATCTGATGACATGTTAGGGTTGAGTATAGACGTTCGTCTCAAGTGGAGAATCTACTCAGATTGTATCAAGATCTATACAAGTTGAAGATTTAGAGTTTCTTTATTTTCTTTCCTTGTGATCGCATCATTGCTTTGTAAAATCATCTTATGTTTTATAATTAGGAATTTTTTTGTTTATTTGAACTACCGTTCGACCTGAATTCTCAAGAATGAGATACGTAGGTGTCCTATGTCAGTCTCGGTCATTTACTCATCAAAATTTCATATTTTCCTTAGTCCCTCGAGATGAAACTACGTTTTGACCGATTTCTCTGCTTCCACATGCTACTAGGAGTCACAGGGTCGGTCATATCTCCCTTAAGGAGATAAGTAGTAAAAGCGACAAGTAAGTATAGAAAAGAGGAGGTAGGTATTTGGGAATAATAGGGAATTGGAGATACGATGGGAAGAAGCGAGGGGCTCAGCCCCCCCTGCCCTTTTTTCTCTCCAATCCCCCCTCCCTTCTTTCCGGACCATCCCAACCTACACCCAAACACCCGGTCCTCGGCCGATGTCATCTAACTAGCCTGTGATAATTCCGCATCTTTGCGCTTACACCTTCCCCTCTTACTACCCAGCTGCTATGCATTCGCATCACTATGTTATCTGCCTACTACTCTTCCCCCCACCAACCTACAGAATCACTTATAATAGTCTCCTCTCCCTTAGATCCCCTTATCCCTTTCATCCCCGCTAGCATATCCATCAGGCAGCTGAAATTTACTCTACTTTCACACTATTAACACGCGCCAGTCAATTCCGGCGCCTATTAACCTCCCCAACGGGGGATCGGCCTATGTGATTGCCGAGCCTTTTTTTTCCAAAAAGTGAGATATTGAGTACACTTGGATCTCGATCCGAGGCGAAGGAGAACCAATAATTAGATGCCAACAACACTTTCTACTATTCTTACAATAGAAACTGGGACAAATTTTTTAGAGGGACTCCAAATTCGCCAGAAAGGACTCTCAACAAGTCAAACTTCCCAGATCATGTGAGTTGTCAAACTGTTGATCGAATTTTGAGGTGGTGCTCAAAATTCTACCTCAAACAGTCAAGCCCAAAATCATATTTGGATTGCAATTAGAAACAAAAAGTTTGATGAGGGACTCAAAAAATCTATAGCCATATATAAAAATGTTGAATACTCCAAACCTATAATTGGGATTAAAATTTTGAGATGGGTTTCACAACTTTCTTCAAGCATCCCCTGGAAGTATGCAGTTAATTCTGAACTTCAAATCATGATCAAAAGTTGAAAGCTTATTACTTCAAATGATCTCTGCATCGTTAAGTTCAAAGTCAACAAAAATTTTCCAAGAAAAAATTTGTCAGCTATGAGGACTTCGTAAGCCCCAATTCATAAATTTTTCAATCTTCAAGGATTTTTTGATTCTTTCTCCATAAATAAGCCATCGGACACGCTCCGAACGTCAAAAGTTTAGACCAAGGGACGTTCATTTAAGCTCGTATGACATGACGTTGACATGATTTTTTAAAATAGTTTCTCAAAAAGTTCCTTTGTTCTCTAAGTATATATAATATTCACATATTTTGTATCATTTCATCTTATGTCTATCAAGAAGCAAGTGATCGGAGTGATCAACTGAAGACAACAAGACAAGGTACAAGCGCTTGAAGAAGTCAACACAAATCTGTTTGTTTCAAAACACTAATAATTTTTTCTGTGGATGCAGGTCTATAAGATTGCCTCAAAATCATCATATTTCTCTATGCAACGAATATCGAGAATTTAAAAGGGCGAGTAGCTCCCCATAATTGACAACTTTTCTATTGAGAAAGAAAAGTCATTCAAGTTCTTTAGAAAAAACAACAGTTTGGAATACGAGCAACAAAACCTCGTTCAAATCTCCAACAAAGCACACATTGAACATAAAATGTTTAAAATGGGAACAAGTGAAGACATCACTCTCTACATGTACAAGTATTTATAAAAATATCAATTAGATTTTTCATATCCAAGAACTACTCTGGAAAATATTTCAGCATGTTAACTGCCGGAGAGGTCATTTCATATTTAAATTTCCCATAGGGCCGGTCTATATTTAAATTGCCGAGAGGGCCATCATATTCAAACGTCCAGAGGCCATCACATTTCAAACTTCCAAGAAGCCATTATATTCAAAAAGTCAAGTGTCAATTGCTCTTTTGTAATCGCCGAGGGGGACATTCATATTCAAACTGTCAGGGAGGACATTGCTTACTCAACGCCAGAGGGCCATTGCATACTCAAAATTGCCAAAGAGCCATCAATTGAACTCAATAGGGCCATTCATATTTAAACTGCTGAGAGGTCCATTGCATAATCAAACTTCCAAGAGGGCCATTGAATAATAAAATTGCCGAGAGGGCCATCATATTCAAACGCCGAGAGAACCATTCATGTTCAAACTGCCGAGAGGGCAATTGCATAATCAAACAGCGGAGAGAGCCATTGCATAATAAAAATTCAAAGAGTCCCATTGCATATTTAAATTTCCAAGAGGTCCATTTATATTCAAATTGATGAGAAGGCCATTCATATAAAACTTCCAATAAGTCCATCATTTTCAAACGCCGAGAGGGATATTATCTTCAAATTTCAAGAGGACTATTGTGTATAAACCTCCATGGAGGCCATCATATTCATTTGCCGAGAAGGCCATTGCATTCATACGTCGAGAGGGCCATTTGCATACTCAAACATTTCCTAGAGGTATATTGCATTCTAATGGCGAGAGGGGAATCAATCTCATCTTCCATTCGCTAAGAGGTCCATTCATATTCAAAAACCGCCAAGAGTGCCTACATATTCAATCGGCCAGGCGGGCCATCTAAAATTAAAGCCGAGAAGGACAATTCACTTCATACTGCCAGATAAGTCATTCCTATTAAATTGCCGAGAGTCCTCATATTTAATTGGTCGAGAGGGCCCTTCATATTCAACTTCCAAAGAGGGTCATCAATTTCAAACCGCCAAGAGGGGCATTTAATTTCAAAATCCAGAGGACCATTACTATTTGAATTGCCGAGAGGTGGCAAATTCCTATTTAAATTTCCAAGAGGGCCATTGCATATTCAAAGACGAGAAGGCCATTCATATTCAAATTTCCGAGGGGACCATTCATATCAACCTACCAAGAGGGACATTCATACTGAAACCGCCGAGAGAGCCATCATATTCATTGCCAAGAGGGACATTGCATATTCAAAGCCGAGAAGGTCATTCATATTCAAACACTGAGAAGGACATTGTATAATCAAACTGCAAAGAGGGCCATTGCATAATCAAATTTCCTAAGGGGCCATCATATTCAAACGCCAAGAGGGCATTCATATTCATACTACTGAGAGGGTCATTGCATAATCAAACTGCCAAGAGGGCCATTGCATAATCAAATTTCCAAGAGGGACATCATATTCAAATGCCGAGAGGGCCAATCATATTCAAATTGATGAGAGGGCCATTTCATAATCAAATGCCGGGAGGGACATTGCATAATCATATACCAAGAGGGTAATTGCATTCATATGCCGAGAGAGACATTTAATTCAAACGCCAAGAGGGCCATTGCATCTTTAACAACCAAGAATGCCATTACATCATCCATAACCGCCGAAAGAAAGTCATTGCTTCTTCCAATGATAAGGAACAAAAGAATCTTAACCATCAAACTACCGACACACATCCTATCATTGAATCAACATATCCTTGAATGGATTTCAATGTAGCAACAACATCTTATCAACTCAGGTCTCAACATCTTCCCTCATTAATGTAAGCACCATCATTCTATCATGAAGTATCGTCCTAACCTAAACAATATTACATTATCGATAAAGTAATCATATGTCGAAATCATATCATTCTCATTGTACGGTCCTGTCAAAATTGAAGGAACGCTGACATCAGAAATATTTAAAATTTGCTGCCGGCGAGGGTTTAATAAAACATCCTTTAACTAAATATCTACAAACAAGTGCACTTCAATCGCTATCGAGATCATAAAAGAGGTGGATGAATTCGCAAAAAGTATAGGTGCGGACGACACAAAAGGGGTGCAACACAACGTGAAATATTTTCTAAGTAGCGAACTGAGACATAGTCTAACGAGGAGTATCAAACTCGTCAGGACGCGATGTTGAGTAAGGAAAAACATTCCACCCGGAATCCAAGTCACACGCCTATCAAAAGGAGTGAGGGTTTTTCTTTTATTTCATCAGTTACAACTTTTGCATCGGCGGGGAAACGATCTCAAACTCTACACCGGAAGAAACATTCTAAATTTGAGTGACAGTTGCACATTGAGTTTGGGGAATTATCGTCTATGTAAGTTCTAATTATGGGTGTGACATGCACACATTCATGGGTTCAAGAGGTGCAAGACTACTTTTCAACTCGACTACTCGTCATTCCTCCAGAAACCAAAGGTTATCTGCATAATAAGATTATTTTTAATCAAAGTTGAGTCAATACTTATAAGTCTGATCCTACAGGAGTTATAAGGAATGTAGGTCGGAACAATGGTTGAAATACTTGCTGTGATGTTTATCCTCCATCAATCTATTCTCGAGCATTTCGATCTCCTATAATCGTTATCGAGAGTAACATTTGAATTCTTGATAATCGAGGCTGTGTCAAACAAGAGCAATCGAACTACAAGTGATCAGACTCCTCATATAGAGACGATATGTGTAAAAACTGCTACCGGGGTCGTCCATAATCCTAAAACCCGTACCAATATCTTTCCAAGCATGAAGATGTGGTTGGTCAAAATTGGATACCGTCAATTTCGATTTGCCTCTAATTTCTGTCATAATCCAACTCAAAAGAGTAGGCAGTGTTGACACCCAACTAGTCCTCGCAAATATAAATTAAATATCTAGCTTTTAAATTTCAAACGATTTTAAAAAAACTAGTTTGATAAGAATTTCAAAATAAAAATAAAATAATAAATAGGAGTTGGCAAGGTATTTAACAGTTTGCTCTTTTTCATAAATTTTAAAATTATCTGTTCATATTAAATAAAATATGAATATTATTATTAGCTAATATTGCAAGAAAAATATCTCAAAAAATTTACTTTTGAGTTGAATTTTATAAATTAGATATTTTAAGTGCATATATTTTTAGTATTATATAATAAAGTTAATATTTAGTTCATTAAAATAAGAAGCTCTTAATAATTGATATTAATTCATGTATCATCTTGATCGAATTCGCAATTATTTAGGTTATTGTGTAAAAATCATTTCCAACCCCCCCCCCAAATATTTGCTACTTGACCAAAAGTGGGTCAATCCAGCCACTTTATGCTTATTCAACAATATAAAAATTCCCAGCCAAATGCACTCAGCAAAAATAATTCCCAAAACAGCCTCATTAATACGTGCACAATAACAATGAGGGTAAATAAGATCAAATATGTATATTAAAACAAAAATTTTCCCCAGTAAATAATTTGTTTAACAAACGATAAATCAAAATAGCGACGACCCGACCATACTTTTGTAGGCGTCTTCTTCTACTTCCAGAAGTACCCAGAAAGAAATCCAGCAAAAAATCTCAACTAACGTGCAGGGTACCCGCTCGCCATCAACATCTCGTTGGGGGCAGCGCGAATAATAATACTCTCCCAAATCCAAGAATCCATCTTTTTCCCGATTTGATAAATTGATTTTGAGGTCTTTGGGTACAAATTTTGAATGGTCAAATTCATTAAAAAAAATTCACCGTTTTCCTCTTAATCACACTCCAAATCCCTCATATAAACCTCCATATTCTTAGGTTTGGCGGGAGAAAAGTAGAGACCAAAAAAAAATAGTGGAAAAAACTTTCGAACATAATGTACGTACTTTAAACAGAGGGCATGTCATTAAAATTAAAGTTGTTTACTTCCCGAGCTCATCGAAGTCGACTCGTAGTGTGGAGTTTATTTCACGTCACGCTCACGTTCCAGAAGTGCTGCTCAAAAGAATGGCATAGTCTCGTTCTCTTTGCTAAATCTTCCTCATCTCGGGTTATCGCTGTTTCAAACATTTTCATCTTATGATAATGTTGACGCTGTTTTATAGAACAACTGCGTGTTAGCGCGGCGTTTTCAACCATGCCTTCTCTTAAAAACCCTCGTCATTGAAGCGGTAAAATTAAGGATCTATTACCCCATTTTCTCGAAAGTTTTAAAGAATAATATGTTAGGTCTTTTTAAATTAACGTTTTCATTCTTTAATAATAAGTGGTGACTCTTACTAAGATGTTTCTTAAATGTTTTAGCACATTTTCCAAAAGGGATTTTCTAAAGAAGATAAATTACGACATAAAAGTAATGACGATTCTGCTGCGGATTTAATTGTTCTAATCATAAAGACTTAGGAATTATTATGTTTAGCATATGTTTACGTGTTTGCTGGTATCGCAGCCTAATGCCTTATTTTTTTATGCTATGATTATAAACTATTTATTGTTATATTTATAAATTTATATTGGTTACTACTTATCAACCCGGCTATTCCGTTCCATTTCCCATTATTTGGGAAATTCATACTATCAGCATGTTACACTAGAGGTGTGCATTGTGATCCAAAAACTTCTTTCAAATATTCTCAAAGTTGGAAAGTTGGCATATGAGAGGGGTGTGTATTACCTGTGGACGAAATCCTTTTTCGGGTGACTGCATAGCCTCCTCGCTCTGAGTTGTCCACTTGGAAACCTTGGTCTAGAAAAACTAATCATTCAGAAACATAAGATAGAGCTATACCACCCTATAGTTAAAGCGTGCGATCATATGCCTCTAGGTGGATCGATCCTGGATTGATTCGAATTAAGAAGTCCCACCCTATGTCAACGGGTTCACGACCCCAAGACCGGACGAGCATGTTTGTGCAACGTGATAATGATAGACGAAACCCAAGCCTAAATTTACATGGTGAATTCGACTATTAATAAAACTCGAAGTATCACAACTAATGGACCGAATAAATTTATCATAATCCACATTCTTTGTATCGTTAGGGCCACCCGCGATGACAAAAAAACATGTGGCACTCACAATTTGGATTACACGAGCAATAATTCTAGTGGTAATGCTTATGTGAAAAGTGCTTATTTGAAAGATATGTAGTCATCCTCTTAGAAGATTTTAGAACACCTAAGCATTTAAATAAAGTCTACTAGTCTAAACGGTGACGTCCAAATAGGCTTCGAGTCAATTCGATAGAAAAAAAACATAGAAAAAAAAATAATGTACAATCTCAAGTCACAAAAGATATTCAAAAAGGTCAACTCCGCGACGATACGTAGAGCCAGTCTTTAGAAACTTGGTCCGCATCTTTGAAAAATTCATTTCCCTTCCGAACGAAGTTAGTTCCTCAATCAAGAAATCAGAACATGTCAATACAGATTAAAGTAAATAACTCCACACAAGTTAACTTTTCAATTCACTATTCACAAAATTAGATTTTTTTTAGACCAAATGTCATTGTCTATTATTCACCTTTCTATATATGGGCCTTGTTTAATCTTCAAATGGAATAATATCTTATGGTGTTTCAGGACCATTGTGATATTTTACAGTACATCATCGAATGTAGACGTAAAACATTGTCTTTTGTAGTTATTTTCTTGTCAGAATACTTAAAAGTCTATGTTGAGAATGCAGAAATCATCCACTACTCACAAGGTCTAAATGTCCCAAAGATTCTTCTTTTGAACCAGAAGTTGGGCAATGTCACGACCCAAATTCGGATCGCTGACTGTCACCCACACTTTATCCTCCTAATGTGAGCGTAACCAACCGATATAAACCTTAACATTTCAATAGTAATTAACAACAGAAAGTAATGGCCGGGCACGATGTAAGTCATTAAATAAAACGTTCAATAACTTCTTAAAATTCAACATCTATTACTATCCCCAAATATCTGGACAAGTCATACCAACAAGAACTATCTATGATCAAATATATAAACTAGGTTATTCTAAGACAACTAAAATAATTACAAAAAGCTAGTCCATGCCGAATTCAAGGCTATCAAAGACATGACGGGGAAAGCAAGATCAGGCATGTCAAGCTAGAAGGCGTTAGCGCCCCCTGAAATCCGGGTGTAATGAAGACTGGCTAGAGTTTCGGTTGAGTGAAGACGACGGTAGCGTGCTGCACCCACAATAACAAAGAAGAAAAACATAAAAGTAGGGGGTCAGTACAAACACAGTATGAGTAGGTTCACGGCCAACTCAAAATAGAAAAACAGGGATATATCCAGGGTAACATCATAATAAATCCAACTAATATCTATCATGCAGCAGCATCTTACAATTGTACCCTAATCATTGGTTAAAAACCAACCAAGCCACATCAATGAGATGCCAGGGGACTCACGCTCCTCATCATACTCATTTGCGGAAAAGGTTTGCATTAGAGAGATAGTGACATCTTTCAAGATTCATGATATATTACTTCTCGTGCTCGGGTATACGTGGACCAACTCCGCTCCTCTCATTCTATCCTAGGTAACGGAAACGGTGGCACCCAATCTATATACTATCTGTGTGTTAGGAGCTTGTGACACTCCGACTCTATCATATACTATTCTTGCGGTACCGGAAAACGTGGCACCCGATCCATAATTCCTGGTAGGAAGTGACACTCAGCGATACTCATATATATAATGGTGGTACTCGGACAGTCGGGACTGCCGATCCATGATAATATCCTCGGTGGCGGAACGTGAGCCACGTCCATCTCTATTCTATCCTGTTGGTACCGGAAGTGGCAACCGATCCCCTAAGCTCACTACGTTCTGTGTCATCAAAGCCTGTTGTTTCTTTAGTATTACCCAAGGCATCATCAGGAAACAAAGTAGATTGGGTTCTCAAGATTTAAGATCCAAATAGGCGTCATCATGCTATTTATCACAATCAATTATATATATATATATATATAAAAATCAATTATGCATACACACAATTAAGCATATCGAAGACTTCATTACTACCCTAACACATATCATCGCTATTAGGAGTTTATACGAATAGTGTGACAACCATAAACCTCACTCACCGAAGATTCGTGATCAAGCAAGCAAATAGCTCAAATTCTTGTTGTATCTTGCGTTATTCTTCTTCTTGCTCGATCTCTCGTTTTTTTCTGTTCTCTAACTTGTGCTTTATATTTTTCTTATTCAACCCTCCTTCTCTACCCTAATAATTCATATAATTAAGTATAAAAGATGCAAAATAACCCAATCATTAACTAAAGGTTGACTCTTTTTGAACCCCAAGTTAATTAGGACTATTAACATCCAACCACCACTTTTGATAATTTTAAAGCAGCAAAATAGTCAAAACGCCCATTAAACTAAATAACTAGAAATCGACCAGCTGGGGGATTGTGCAGGGGGCGTTGACGGGCCGGTCGTGCCTGCGACGGTCCGTCCTGCAGGTCGTCGCGTTCAGTAGACTCAATTTGCAACAAAAGAGGCGTGACGGTCAGTCCTGCCAATTCTCTTAACGAAGTTCAGAGAGTCGATTTTCATACCCAATTTCGAGAGAATCCAAGCGTTTTTGAACCGAAGACCCTGCGGACGAAGTCCGCTCGGACCATTGACGTATCGATGCGTGGGGTCCGTCGAATCAGCCAGTTTTCCAGAAATAAAAATCTACTGATCAAAACGACAAAACTAGGTCGGTTACAGTCAAAAGTCCAAGGCAAGGGGGGATTGAAATATGTCGAGAAACACTTATTTGACCGAAATCATCATTGTGAATAACTCTTATTCATCGCTGGAAGAACAAGCTATTGAACAATTACCCAACAAAATGATTGAGATGAGAGATGAACTGGAAATAAGACGGAGATTTGAACAAATGGATCTGCATTGCCCCAATTCCACTCCAAACGAATGAATAGGGCACGCCACTCCAATTCTACTTACTTCGGAAATTTAAGATCCGAAATTTTCCAATACAATGCAGTCTCTGATAACTATGTATTCCCAAAGACACCATCATAGAGCTGAAACGACCCTTAGACCTGCACATGCTAGCTCTCATATAAAAAAAAACGTACCAGATCCCAAACATCCAGTAAGTACTGAGACCATCTCCAAACATTTCCCCACATCAATAAAATCCCTTATTCCAATTGTCCAAAACTCACCTAATATTAAACAATGAACTCTAGAAATACATTTTTCATCTTCCAATATCGCCATGGAATTATATCCTTCTTCTACTAACCTTTTGAACTTGATCATGTAGGAGAAGGAGGAGGCCGAGTGGAAATGGTTCATAAAAGGAAAAGACTAAGCAAAAAACATTAGACATGAGGTGAGTGTGTGTAAAATAAAGGACTTTTATTACACACAAACATTGTGCGGTATGAATGATGAAGATTTGTTGCATTCATCCACCATTTGGACCTCCAGAAGGTTTTTAAACATACCAAAATTTGGAACATTTAGTGGAGTTGAAAAATATGGGAGTTGGAAACATGAGGATGGTTTAATATGGATCTAGTTGATAGCTCACAAGGAAGAATTTTTTGCATGGTATACTTTCTCAAGAAATAAGAAGTGGCCAAGTTGGAAAGCTTTGGCAAAAGATTTTATTGAAATATTTAGGTATACGTAGGGAACTCAGTTGTGATCGATACTTGTTCGTAGAGAATTCAATACAGAAGTCTTGTGAAAACTATCGAGAATATGCAAGCGTATGTAGAAGAGAGATGCAAGGGTTAGGCTCGCATTGACCAAAAGACGATTGAAGTTTTCGGTGTGTTGCGATTTCAAGAGTCAGAGTATTCAGTGGGATGTTCTCATTAAGAAGTGAAAATCAGTAGATCAGTAAAAATTGGTGATGAAACTATGAGACGTCTCACGGACCAGACAAAATATAGAATGGACTGCCTAAGTTAAATCTCGAGACCCATGAGGAGGAAATAGATGAGTTTATCTATCTCATATTTGATCAAGTAAAAATTAAAGAGATGTGTTTGTATTGGTTCAAACAAAATTTTACATAATAAAACCTTACCATTAGCTCACAAAACTTCTCTTTACCCCATCCAAACGACGGTACAAAGCCACCCACCACCAAATATCCAAAAGTATCAAGCTCCATCTTCATATTTCCCAAAGTATATCAAATTATAAAGTAACTGCAAAATACTCGAAATTCCCTCATACCTAACAAAACTCCACAATTATACAATTTCCAAACACAGGGACACATAACTGCACCAAATCCTTACTGTATCCTCAAGTAACGTGCACCTATACGAAAGTAATCACAATCTTTTTCGTCCAAAAGAATGCGGAAGCAAACCAAACCTTGAGTCTTTACGGCTTTGGTTGAAACTCGGAGCAAAATTTTTCGAGAGGTTGAAGTATCTGGTCCGAGCACACAATTATCAAAAAAAATGCAAGTCATATTCCAGAATAATTACAAAGCTCGATAGTTCATGGCTTACCCATTCAGGACGGTGTGGACATACTGCCTGAGGATTGCATCAACTTGAAGCATAAACTTCAATACTGATTGACAAAATGTGGTAAACCTTTAACTATCATACCCAATGTTAATACATATCTGCCCCCCCCCCCAAGTATGAAGAGTTTAACAATGTAAAAATGGTCAGGTCGAAGAAATTGTCGTGTGAGTAAATCAGTAATCCCAACCAACTAGATAATCTTGGGGAAATCCGCTAAGCGTCTTAAAGCATAATGGAGGAAATCCGAATGTGTTGTCATGGAAACCACCGTTCAAGATTTTGATTTGTAGCCAAAAAAAGGATAGACAGAAGGGAGTCAGCAGGTTATCACCAAAGCCTTTGCCGCCATTTGTATCATTCTTCTGGGTGAAGAACTAGTCAATGCTGAAAGATGTTCAAAGAGGGAAAAGAGTATCTTCTGAAGAAGGGATGTCATGTTGGGGGATGATGAACACAAGGCATACTAGACGCCAAGCCAATGGAAACAATTTCTAATTCGTTTCCTACACCGCTCTTGAATTCTCGTTCATCTGGATATAAAAAGAGAATAATGTCATTTTTTAATTTCCTCATAATATTTAATAGGAAACAATGGCCAAAGTTGTATTTCCTGTTTCAATTGAAAGTTATCTTATTTTAGTATTGTGAAAATTTATGAACTCTTTAAATTCTTTGTTTATTAAAAAATCATTTTTAAAGTTGTCAGTATCAGTAGTTCACAGGAATGAACAAATTGACGGTAGATGACGGATGTGTTCTACGAGATGATGAGATATCTATTGATTGTGAATACATTGACAAGAGCATTGAAAAACAACCTGAGAATCATGATTATCAATAATCAGATAACATAAAAATGTATGTTATTGTTTCGAAAGAGACTAGAATAAATGTCTCTCTACAAAAGCTCAGAAAAGAGAACTCAACAACCTTACTTAGGAATACATGACACAGTACTGATGACATGTCAGGGTTGCGCGTGACATCGCCTCAAGGAATCTATATGCTATCAAGCGCTATATGGAGTGAAGAGGACAGTGTCTTATTGTATTTTTAGATCAATCATTCTTGTAACCATCCTTATTGTGTAAATTTAGGAAATTATCTGTTGATTAAACTACGTCAACCTGAAGTTCTCATAGAATGACTGATAGAGGTGGCTATTTGTGCGTTTTGTCATTTTCTTATCAAAATTTCATATTTACTTAATCTCGAGAGGGGAACTACGTTTGACCTGATTTCGCTGAGACATTGAACATAGGCGGCCACAAGGTTCAACACATATAGCCCCGTAAAATTTATATTTTCTTACAAAGAAAACGGACAGAATTATTTTGAGAGGGACAAAAAATGCTCCAGAAGAGGATCTCTCCACCAGTCAAAAACTTGAAGAACATTGTGAGTGAGTACGTGGACAGAAATTTTTAGGGGGGGCTCAAAAATTCTATGTCAATACAGTTAAAGACTAAAAGTTCATATTGCGAATTAAAATTAGGATAAAAATTAGATGAGGAATCAAAAAACTCTACAATCCAATATACTCAAAGCATATAACTAGGACTAAATTTGAGGATGAGTCAAAAATCTTCAAACATCGCTAGATTATGCGTAATTTTAAAATTGCAAGTATGATCCAAAAATTCAAAGCTAACTTCAAATGATCTCTGCATTGCGTTTAAAGTTCCAAGTCGAAAGAAATTTCCTCCCAAGTATGGGGAATTCGATCGAGGAGAACCAAGTCAGAAGTCTCAAGCTTAAGAGATTTCTTAAAACTTCTCCATCGTCAAAAAAGTCCTTTTCTTAAGGATTTTTTAATGTCAAATATTTGTATAAATTCATCATGTCTATCAGAAGCAAGTGGATGGAGTGACACATGAAGCAAAAAGACACGGAACAAGCAGGCTTGAAAAATCAATGATTGGAAAATAATTGGGTATATCTAGTGAAAGAAAGCTAAGAAAGGAAATTAAATTTCCTCACAGTTGTATTGAATCAACATAAAGGCTCTCTTATAGGCTGATACGCAAATGAATAGCAACCTAGGCAACAACTATCATGTTAAAAGGACCGGAAAAAGCTGTAACAGTTCTAAGCTAAAGATAGGATAATATTGACTCCATAAACTACTTTTAGTTGACTCTAAATCAAAACAAATACTGAAAACAAATATCCACATGCGGTCCCAGTTAATTAAAATAGTTACAAACACCAAGCAAATCCTGAGTTTCGGAATGTGATAAAAGATTTTAAAAGGGTTTGGCATTATATCAGCATGTGATTCTCAATAGTACAGTAGAGAATGTCATTGACTTCAACTTTGTAAGCATCCCTTAAGAAAATGAAAACCAACAGCGATGTGTTTGCTCTGCCATGAACACGGGATTTTCGGAGAGGTTGATCGTTGATGTGTTACAATACATTGCAGTGTGGTCCTCTTTGCTTGAACTGCAGTCTCAAGATCCTTATGAACAAATAGCTTGACAGGCACAAAGCGTAGCAGCTACAAATTCTTCCTCTGTGGTTGAGTAAAGTGACAAAGATTGTTTTTTAGAAGACCAAAGCAACAAGCTCCGAACCCAACCTGAACATATATCCCGAAGTACTTTCTGTATCTTGTCTCGGGCATAATCACTATCAGTGTAAAAACCCAAGACAAATGCATGCTTTGTTTCCGCCTTGTTAAAACACTCCGCAAGAAATTTTCCCTGCACGTAACGGAGAATTTCGTTTGGCAGCTGCAAGATGAATCTCCTGAGGGCATTCATAAACCTACTAACAAGGAGGATTAGAATACATTAGGTCAGGTCTAGTAGTATAGTTTCTAAATTACCACAGACTTCCCATTGATTTGTTGTTGAAAACACTCTGCTGTCCACTGTCCTCCTTCGTCTGGAATTTCACAAGTTCGAGACCAGCTTCCGTTGGAGTTTCGGCAAGAATTACCGTTCTTCATCCAAACCTGTCAAGGATTTCTCGAGCATACCTTCTTTGAGTAATAAAAATAACCAGCAGCAGATGCACACTTTCAATGTCAAGATAAGATAATGCAATCATTCCAAGATCAACATATCAAATTTCAGCTCATGGATTGCTTCAATTTTCAACATAGCAGCATCATTTCAATATAAATCAAGTCGTCACATATAAGGGACACAAACACGCTCTTTCCTCCTTCAACTTTAACAAACAGAGATTGCTCATATGGGCATTAGAAAAACCTTCTGTCAAAAAATAGGCTTCAATGCGACATACACGGATTAGTGGGGCGTTTAAGTCCGTTTATAAAACAAATATATAGTTTTGTTTTATATTGTATTTAAAGAGTATATCTAAAACAAGTAATTATTTTTTAAAAGGGATCCACTTATGTAATTAATCCATAAAAATACAACGCAACCCCAAATACCGATCCGACCCCATACCCTTGTACGCGTTTTCTTCTTCTTCCAGACGTAAACCCAGAAATAAAGAAAATCTTAACTATCGTGCTGACCCGTCGCATCAACTTCAGTGGCAATGCGAACAATACTCTCCATAGACACAGAAGTTAGGTTTCCTACTTTTTAGACAAGGATTTGAGGATCTGATTACAATTTGAATTTCAAATTCATTTCAAAAAAATTCATTGTTGTCCCCTAAATCAACCAA
>JAKWJA010001963.1:0-22029 GCA_027704765.1 Solanum habrochaites | reverse complement strand
GACACATAGTAGGTCTTACCCAATTTCTCACTGTTTCAAATCTTAGAGAAGATTCCACCATCACCCCATTCCTTATAAACCACTGCCGCCACGAAAGACACCTGCATCCTGAGCCAAAATCACACTTGGAGAATTGACATAAAGCTTTTCTCCCTCAACATTCCAAAACACAATTCTCCATGCTCCTCATGTTTTCCTTCGTACTCTTGGAGTATATCAGGTATATCACTAAATACATCACAAAGAGATCCGATTTGGCCTTAAAATCCTTCTTCACGCTCATGAAAGCATCAGGGGCATTCTTTAGTCCAAGACTTACACAAGAATTCCCCATAAGCCCAACCTGGTTCGAAAATAGCAGTCTTTTGGCACATATGCTGCCCGTTATTTTCAATTGATGAACCAGAAAGACCTCAAGTCGCTCTAGAGAACACAGCACCTTATCTGATCGAATAAAAATATCAATGCGCAGGAAGAGGATCCCTTTCCCCCGTACAGTTGGCTTTATTTGTTTTGCCGATAATCTATGCACATCCGAAGACTCCTATCTTCTTCTACAAACAAACCGGATCAGCCCCAAGGGGATTCACTTTTCTAATATAAAGCCTTTTCCCTAACAATTCTTGAAGTTGGTCTTTTTACTCCCGTACTCTGCTGGCCATTCTAATAAGGGTATGGAAATGTGACGAGTACCCGTTCCAACATCAATGCAAAAGTCAGATCCCTATCCCTGTGGCCCATACACCATGAAGTGCTGCGGGAACACATCCAGAAACCACCGAACTCCCGAAACCGACTCATCGAAGGTACTTGGCATATCATCCCTGTGTGCCAAGAACGCTAAACAACCCTTTTTCTAACCATTTTCTTAGTAGAAAAAAGAGATATACGAACTGAGTGGAAAGTTTATTTTATTCACCCTCCCATTACTAACGGATCTGCCACGGCTTTGGCAACTTTAACAGTTTTATGTATAAGCATTACAATCTAAATTGTAAAATTTGGGAGAAAGCCAAGTCATAACACAAAATCGCATCGAATCAACCATCTCTAGATAATCCAAATCTACAATGAGTATTTCTCCCCACGAAAGTTACAAGACAAGACCTATACACCTTCTTCAACTATCACAGACTCCACCCACCGGAGTAAGAACAAACGAATAGCATGTCATAAGCAATGTCCTAAATGAAATTAAGACCATTAGCCAATCAAAGATACATATGAAAAATGTAGACCAGGGTCAATAATCAAAGCCATACAATCACAACCAAAAATGTACCTGTGATAACAGCCATCTGATGTTCTCCGCTTCTGACGCGCCCCAGGGAAAGCGTACCCATGGGCCCCTTCCCTCTCTGCCCCGCGCCCTATCATGTGGTGTTGTAGTGAGTTCCCCAGTGTTGCCTGTTACCCACTACCCCTGCTGCCGGTTTTGGTGACCCCATTACTTCGGCCACCGAGTTCTCCAGAATAACGGCCTCTACCATGACCCACCTCTTCTCTAGCTATTGGGAGGTCTATAACTCTTTTGGACAATTTCCTTCCTCCTATATTGTCCCGTCTCCTCCTCCCACATCCATACACTGTCCTGGAGTCAGATAGGTCTCTCTCAGAGAAGTTCGACTGCTGAGGTGGCCCCCAACTTACAAGTCTGTATTGAAGACTAAATTATTGGTCCGACTGATAAACCTCCTTAAATAACCTTTCCTCTAGAGTAAAACCATTAAACTCACTCCTTTTCGAAACCTTTTAATTTGTCGAATTCCAAGTTGAAATCATCTGTCTTCACCACTCTTTCCACCTCTATCACGAATCCTATAAACGCACTTCCTGGCTGAATTTCCGCTGACCGCTACCCTGTAAGGCTGAAATCGCAATTCTGACCTCAGACCCCTTCCAAAAAACGCGAACCCCGCTCTTTGGACCTGAAACATGTTGGTGGGCATACCTGGATAATGCACGAATTTATCCTCATATACAGTAACGCGACTCCTTCCTTTGCTCTAGGCTCAATAACGACTCTCGCTTTTCCTATCCCTCAAAGCCCGGGGAATATCTTTTCCCATAACAAGACCTATATGATGCCGCCAGTCATAGGTGGTGCCTCTGTGTTTGGACACTCCAACAAAAGTGAAAACCCGCCACACATTTGGCTTTCGCCTTGAAACTGATAAGTCCAAACTCAACCCAAACCGTTCTATACTACCTAAACCCATCTTGTTTAGTAGCTCATGACGTCAACCAGAAAAATCGTAGGCATCCTCAGAGGTTTCCCTCACCCTTGAAAACTGGGGTTTCAATTTCAAGAACTTACTGAAAGTTCATTGCGATCATTTGTCATATAGGACCTATGGGCACGAGGAAACGTGCTATTCCCAATGAGCATCCAGCGGGAGCCATAATGCTTTCATGTGTACCTCCGTAACCTGAGTGCTGGTGCAAAAACACTGGGGTTTGTCCTGACCCGGATCAGATAACCCTCTAGATACGCAAGAACCTGATTGATCATCTCTGGGGTAGTTTGGTGGTAGTTCCTCATTCTGGGCACCTTGCCGTTTCCCTCTTCTTTGCATCACTCCTCTCTTACTATACTTCCTCAGTCGGTGGAGGACTCAACACCCTGCCCTTACCAGATGGGCCTAGGTGCTCGTCCCTCTTCCTCTAAGACCTCCTCCCACTACCTCTGTTCACGCCGTCTTGTGTCACTACTCCTCTCAGCTACAGCCCAGTGGCTGGCTCAGACCATCTTGTCTTGCGGTGCTGGTGTTGGCGCGTTGTTGCTCCTAGTTCTAACCCATCTGTCGAATGAGTGAAGATGGTCAAATAACAATTTGTATCAATCACTGATACCAATTGGATCCACAGTAATAGCACAAGAAGAAAAATGAATTTCCGAAAGTCTTATAAGCCCTCAAGAAATGTCAGGCGTCCCCCTACCGTTCCGTAAAGACTCTCCTAGACTCGTTCTTGTGTGAGAGACCACGACCAATGCTCTGATACCAAATTTGCATCACGACTCAAAACTGTCCGAGTGGCACCACGTTTACTCTCCTATGTTAGCGAACCAACTAACCGAATCCCAATATTCCACAACCATAATATAAAATAATGCGCAAACCCCTTTCAAACTCATTCTAACGAAATCAATTAATAACTTCTAAATTTTAATACTCAATCATCCCCAAAATCTGGAGCATCACCACAGAGAACATCTAATCCTCAAATTACTAATCTCAAGTATCTAAGAAGCTTAAATAAGTAAGGCTAGTCCATGTCGGAACTTCAAGGCATCAATACATGAAGAAGATGATCCATCCAGCGAGAAAGCATTAGCTCACCCTGAGTCCGACGTGATAAGACTGGCTAGAGTTTTCCGAGTTTGATGAAGATGATGGTAACGTTTGCTGTAAAAAAAACTGCAAACCTCCACAAATAACAAAGAAAAACATTTACAGTAGGGTCCGTACAAGACATAAGTACGATAGGTATCATCGGCCAACTCAAAATAGAAAAAACTATTATCAATAATATCATAAATCAACTACAATACTCAACATGTAAAGGCAACAAGACAAGTTTCTAATAATCATTAATAAGCACGCCAAGTTCACACCATGAGGACTCAAGCCTCAACGGCCATAGAGAAAGTAAGGTAAGTAAGTGAGGGAGGGGGTGGTAGGGGGGGTGGGGTGTGGGAGGGGGAGAGTGTGGGGAATGTGTAGGGGGCTGTTGAGATGGGTGGAAGGTGGCTGGGGGGTTGGAAGTAGTCGTGCGTAGGGAAAGTGGCTGGGGATGGGAGAGGAAGCGAGGGGTAAAAGCGAGTGACTGGTATGTGGGTAACTACGCAGCGCCAAGTTTCACCCTGATAGAGGACTCAAGCCTCAACGCCATACCCCTTTGCGAATCTAGGTTCATTAGATTGAGTATATTACTCTTTCACGATTTTCTGTTTATTTCTCTCGGGCGGTACGTGACACTTCCGCTACCAGATACTAGTTTCGGTCCGTGACCACGTCCCCTAATTCTACGTGTCAGTTCGTGACACCGCCCGACCCCAATTCTAAATGTCAGTTCGTGACACCCCAAACCCATCCCAACAACACCATCCCCTAATTCTAACGTGTCGTTCTTGACACCCGATCCCCTAATTCTAAAATTCTACTTGTTGGTTCGTGGACACCCCGTCCCCAAATTCTCCTGGTCCGGTTCGTGACACCCTATCTCCCCTAATACTACGTTGCCGGTTTCGTTACACTCATTTCGTGGACACGCATTCCACCACTTACGCTCATCACTTAGTTCATCACGCCTTCTTTATACCAAGCAATCATCATCTGATTAACAATAGCATATTAGGGTTTTTCAATGATTTAGTATCAATAGCTTCATCACATTCTTATTTAATAATCTTTATCACAATTTTGTAATCCATTCACACAAGCAACAATTGAAGCATATAGAATGGTTTACAATACGACCCAATACCTAATCTTCGCTATTAAGAGTTTCCTACTAATTTCCTACGAGTAGCATAAACCATAACCTACCTCGCACCGAATAATCGGATCAACAAGATATCTTCCCAAAGCTGGCGTTCCTCCTCTCGTCAATCGAATTCTACCTCTCTCTGTTCTTTCTGTTTCTTATTCCAACCTCTTTCTTTTATACCCTAATAGTATATAATTAGTATAAGAGAATGAAATAAAATACCCTTTTTTATTTTAAGGTTGTCTCTTTAACCCCCAAGTAATTGAATTATTAATATTAATCCATTAACTTAATCATTAATAAGCGTGAAAGTCCAAACTCCCCTTTTTAAACTTTAATAGAATTTCCGACCCAGTGAACTACGGACCGTTACGGTCCTCACGACTGTGGCAGGCCGTCGCTTCGGTCTTTCAGCAAAGCTCAGAGACTTTATTTAGTAAAAGTTCTGTGACGGCCCCGTCATGCTGAGACGGTACGTCATGCCAACCCTGTCGTTACGTTCATAGAGTCGATCGGCATGTACCACAATTTCTAATTCTAAGTGTTTAACGAGAACCACCCACAACGGTCCTCGTGCCCTGACGGTTCGTCTGGGTCCGTCGACCAGTCCCGTTTTCCAGAATAAACTGCTATACTCAAAAAACGACTAAACAGGTCATTACAAAAGATGTTGAAGAATAAAATTCTTAACTCAATACTTAAATTTTACATAGACAGAGTATATAAAATAGTGATTGTAAATCTATCAGTTGAATATCTTTCTAGCCTATTCTCATCACTGTTTTTGAATCTTGATTCAATAAAGTCCTTATCTATTAATTATATGGGGGGCAAAGTTTAATATAAATACTTGTAATTGAAATATTTATCGATCCTTGTTCATTTTCTTCTTTGAAATTAAGGCTTAACCTTTGATATTTGTTGAATAGTGTAAGATTTGACGCATTATCACTTGAATATATTCCGTTATAACTATTATTGAGTTCTTTGTTTTCTTTGTTAATCCTTATGTACCTCCTTGTGATCCATAACAATATACAATCTAACACGTGCACCTAAAAAACTTAAGCTTAATCGCCAAATTAAGGTAAACTTCTCTAAATTTTTAATGAACATTCTTATTTTAAAGATATGAATTAATATATATTTAATTTGATTTACTAATTAATAAGTCTATAAAAAAACCCATTTTTACTAATAAAAGCCCAGCTCTATGTATTCCTCCCTAAGCACGTACCTATAACTTTATCCCTAAATAGATTTAATAATCATTACGCAAAATCATTTGAACATATCTATAAAACTTTTAAAGTCATTCTGATCCTAAATATACTCAGTAATAGAAATTGTATTTCAATTATAACTTCACAAAAATTTTAACTATAAAACTGTGTAAATTTATTTTTTAATCACACCTTCACCCATCAACAACAAAAAATTATATTTTTAGATAGTACATTCCCAGTCAGCAAGGTTTCTTCTACTTTACGTTATATCACAAGATTTTTAATGTCTGATTTTATGAATTCCTATTAGAACTAACTAAATTTTTTTGGTGTAGATAAAATGATACTTTTCAATCAGTAATGAATATTCAAGAAAAAATTTAATCTTCCAAAAGGGGGCCCCAGGAACGAAATCCCATCTCTCTATGGACCTGCCACCGCATTTTTCGAGAGAATTACAACTTCGGATAAAATCAGTTTCAAGGGACTTGCATTGTTACAAAACATTTTTAACACACTAAAAAAACAGGTTTAAGGTACTTGCACTATTTGTTAGTATAATGTTTTTCTCTCAGTTACTTATATCAAATGACTACCCTAGATATTTTATAGTATTAATTATGATTTCTAGTGAAAAATATATTACTATTAAAAAATATTTCTTTTCTTTCATTATGAGAAGTTAATTTGATCACATTTTCTTTGTTGAAACTTGAATCTATGATTCAGACTTCAGCTAGATTTTGTTTCAAGCTTTCGTCCATAAGAAAAAGAAAGACTGAAGCTCAACGTGGTCCCATTATGTTTGAGGGGTTTCAAATTCGATAATCGCAAAACTTGTGTAAGATCCTTGTTCATGTTCCATATAGGTAGATAGTTGCTTTATTTGGATTGATTGTTTGAGCAATTGTCTTGAAAACCGTAGAGGTTGACATGGGTTGACAAGATGGTCAAAGCAGGTACTTTTTGTAATTATTTGTGTGTCACTCAAGATAACTATCATGCAGCTAGCTAAAACTTTTCTTATTATTTTCTTAACTAAGACTTTTGGTTATTAAATATATGTTCAACTCAATAACTTCTTCTTTAATTTGTGTTGCTGCAGGGCTATGGATGAGGTGCCGACAGATTTTCATTCCAGTGCAATTACACCACAGGAATCAACGGTCCACGTGCCCATGTCCCTGCAATGGACAGATATTTTAAGGGAGACAAATTAACAGAGATATGAAGCAAAGAGATGATTCTTCAAGCTTCATTTAAATTATCAAGGTCTACTACTCATAGTAATTGTAACTAACTTGTCATCAAATTCACGAGTAATAAGCGTAAATGTGTCAGGGCATCATATTATTGCTAACACAAAGACTTTCCAAAGAAATAGCGAGAAGATCTTGACAAAACATGGACGAATAACTGTTTTGCAACCATGCATAATATTGTGAAAGAGATTTCTCAAAACTATCATCAAATATTATTATTGAGTGGGACATATAAGACTGCATTATATCCCGCCATCTTCTGTTTGGTCTCTTTTTTTACTTTACAATGTCGAGTATGATAGACCCATTTTATCTATGGACTCTACTCGTCCGAGAAAATTCTTTTCTATAGATGACATATTTATTTAGTTTTCGATCCAAGTCCCAGCCAATCCCTAGTCCCAAGTCCAAGTCTTCTCTATTTAATATATATTAATACAATACAATACGTACAACACAATACACGAGAATCAACTCATCATGTCAAGCTATAAGAGTGATAAAAAATAAAATTAAATGACCAAAAAAATCCGGAAGATTCCACTTAAAAGGATTTTGAAGATAGAATTCTTAACTCAAGACTTAAAATGTTACATAGACAAGAAGATAAATAGTAAATTTGGTACTATCGTAATGAATATATTCTACCTGTTATGCAAAACTTACAAGATAATCAAAATTGCATGATTTACAATGAAAAATAAAATGAAGAAATTATCTCCTCCAAGCCTGATGCGCGGATATCTCGCTCTCTTTATTAGATGCAAGCCCCTGTAGCAATGTTTCAAACACCGTCCAGCATAGTCCTCTTTGACTTGTCCCCTCTAGGATACAACATCCTTCACAAAGTAATAACTCAAAACAATAACTCTGGACAAGAGTTGAGTCCAAAGCTCCACAAAAGACCACCTCCTTCACTAATAAAACTCTCTTAGACTAACTCTTCACTCTTTGTTTTCATCTCTTGTGTTTTGTGTATCGTCTAAAACCAAATGAAGACTACACTTTTATACTACAAAAGTCATCCTATGCTGAATATGAAGAATAATGGTGTAGTAAATACTGAAGATAATTGCCTTAGGTAGTTTCATAGGTTCAAAGGGAGTTAACTAGTTACATAGGGTTACAAGGGGAAGTTACATAGGTTACTATGTTACCATGGGAGTTACATGTTACAAATGTTACAAAGAGTAATGAGAATTAAGATGAAATACATTGATGGATAACCATGCTAATGGAATGATGTAGAAGTCATTCCTGTTCCAAGTTCATCTTATAACTCCAAAATCAACTATTTAATGTTTAAAATATGAAGATTAAATGCTATAACCTAACCATCCCTCCTACTCATGTTTAATTTAAGATAAGAATTTATATCGTTGAGGAAGAAAGACTAACTATGCATATGAGGTGTGGCTCTGGCATGAACCTCCACTTAGTTGAAACGTCTTTTACTCCAGAGTTTATGGTCGCAGATTGAACTATGACTACTAGGGGAAATAAAATATCACATCACTGGCTTATCACGGGCTCCACTACGACTCAAGGTTTTACATGAGCTTTAACAGGCCAGCACGTTTGGCCATGTATATCGGTTTCATGCGTGCATTTGATAATCCGAGCCCCATTCTCTAGGAAGCGACTACTTTTTTTTTCAACACACATCGTAGTATGTGAAATCTGTCGAGAGTGCTCCTAAGATAACACTCCACCCATATGGGCTAAACATATTCATTAAGATTTTATTCAACTCAACCTGCACAACTACAGGAACAATATGCCCCACACACACCATAGGAGGGGAAAAAAAATAGTGCATTTTTCTGCAACAGTCATCATATGATTGTTTTCCCCTTTTGAACCTATTATAAGGATCTCTAGTTCCCCAGGTTTGGTTTCAAAAAAAAAGAAAAACAAACTCATATATTACTACAGGAATTGTAAGCTTCAATCCCATCCCCCTCGATGTGGCCTCCAGACCTTTTCTTCTCTTGTTAAGGCCTTCGTAGAGGATCTGCAAGATTAAATCATGAGATTTGACATAACAACTTATGGGACCATTTGTCAAATACGATCTTACATTACGGTGTTTCTCTTTATAGGTCGGATTTAACCGTTGTAATACGATTTTGAATCACAATTGCAGCGGTGCTATCACCTGAATTAAAAATATGAATTGGTTTTTCAAATAAGGAATTTGAAACCATAAATCTTTTACACGAATTCGCTTCCTCCCTTAGCTGACGCTAAATCAATTAGTTCAGCCTCCATGGTAAAGTTAGCATTATAGTTTGCTTTTTTTGATCTCCAACAAACAATACCATACCACCACCACCAACTTAAAGACATACCAGTGTAGAACAGGAATCGCCTGACAACTTTTCCAATATCTGGCATCACAAAAGCCTCAAGTAAGCAGGATATTTTTATAGAACAAACCACACATTTTTCGTCCAATAATATCTCATAACTCTTGTTATAGGCAGGCCCATGTTCATTTACCTGGCTTGCTTTTAAAACCTGCCAGTACTCCTACTATGCATTGCAATATCATACATACAATCAGTCACATATCTTACACTTCCGATTATACTAGCATATTCCTTTTGATTTATTACTCCTTTTCACTTTTACGTAATAAGTGAAACCTTTGAATAAAAAGGAGTATCAACATGCTTGAAATCATGAAGTTATATTTTTTCAAAATTTTCTCACATACATGTGATGGGTCAATGGGAATCCCCTCACACATGTTCTTTTAATTTTTTATTCCAATAATAAAATTTGCTTCACCAAGAGCTTCAATCAAAATGCTTCTAAAACATTTTTAGCTTCATTCATGTATGAGTCCAAAGATCAACAAATCATCACATCTAGGCAAATGCTCACAACATGTGAGATTTCCAAGACTTATGATCTTGCACTTATCCCCTCATTGGTTTTAAAATCATTTCAATCATGCAGGGAATCCAACTTTTCCATGCCATTGCTTTGGTGCCTGTTTGCAAGCCATATAGGGATTTAGAGAAGTTTACATACTTTGCTTCTTGGCCTGCTTCACAAAATACTCGGGTTGGTCCTATAAATTTCTCTTCATTTAGGTCTCATTTAGAGAAAGCAGTTTTTACAAACCGATTGATTATTTGTCAAATAAAAAAATTTGCAGTCATAGCAAACTAAAAGTATAATGGATGTAATTCTTGTTACCGGAGAAAAATTATCAAAACATTCCTAGGCCTTCGATTTGGTTAAACCTTTTTTTTGTTTTTTTTTGGGGCCAACACTACAAGCCTTTGTATTTATCCATAGATCCCCATCTGGTTTCATCAACTTTTTCCCGTCAAGACCATTTCCAACAATTGGTTTTACAACCGCTGTGGTAAATCAACTAAACTTCCAAGTTTTATTATAAATTAGAGATTCCATTTCGATCATTTAACTCTCTTCCAAATAAATAGAATCATGTGAAGACTATGGCTTCTTTCAAAGTTAGAGGTCCATTTTCAACATAAACACATAACATCAGGACCAAAATCTTTGTTCTACTCTAGCTCTTTACTTTTTCTTAATCAAAATCACAACTTCTTTATTTTTCAAAGTTTAAGAGAGAACTAGGTAGTGAACAAAATTTTGTTCATCTTTGAAACCCCCTATTTTTAGTAATCAAAAGGAAATTTAATTTTTATTAAAATAGCATCAACCAGACCTCCTATTCAATATGATCTTCAAAGATAAACAATCTATAGGCTATTACTATTTGAAGAATAAACCCAAAAGCCAAGTAGTAACTTTTCTTACCCAATTTGTAACTTGGGATCCATTAGCCTCACAAAGGCTAGCAACACCAAACGCTTAGATATCCCAAACTTGGTTGTACCTTTCCACAATTCAAAGGTGTCATTTAGACACTTTTTATGAGGCCAAAGCACACGATTCAACACTAACAGCAGTTAAGATGCTTCACCCCCCAAAACTTAAAGGTGCATGTGACTATTATCATGGCCATTGTCAATTCAACCAATTCTATTTATTCTTTATGCTACTACTCCATTAGATGAAGAGAGTAAGGAAGTTATTTCTGAATTTCGCGAAGATCTTAAACAAAAGAATTAAACTCATTTGTCATATCACGGCATCTATCACTCGATCACTTCTAATTGTTTTTATTTGTCTTCCAAACTGATTTTTCAACATTTTCACTCATTTGAGAAAAGTTTTGAAATTTTTTCAAAAAGCATCATTTCATTTTTCATCAAGTAACATATGTAAACTTAGAAAAACATCAATGAAGTGATAAAATACTATTCCTCCACCACTATTTAGAATTCCACCAAGTTCAAGCACAGATATCAGTATACTATTCTACCAAATCAGTTTTTCATTCATATTAAAAAATGAAGGCCTTTTAGGTGTCTTGACTTGACTACAAGCCTCACCTTTTTCAAAATTCTTTTTAACCCTTGGGATTAATCCTAAACTACTCATGATTCCAATATAACCGATCATTATATGAATACAAACGAGCAATGCCCAAATTAGTAAGAAGAAGGCATAATAAACAGAATTAGAAGTTTTATTCATTCAACATTCAACTTAAACATCCCATCACAATGCATACCATACCCCTCTCCCACAAAATACCTTTCTTCACTATTACCTATTGATCAGATTCAAGACTTCTGTTTTAAAGCCTGCTTTATAAGAAAAAACTAGATATCAAATTTTTTTTTTTTCTCCTAGAAGGAGTAATAAAGTACATCTTTAATGTTAATACCTTCCAATAAGAAACACAATTCAACATCTCCCTTGCCATGACTTGAGTAGTGTGAGTAATCACCAAGATTGATGGTTTTTGGCTCCTCAAAATGAATCTGTGGTTGAACCATCCTTTGTCATAACAGACTGACTGTTTGCAATTGGGCCACATAACAGGCCACCATCCATCCACATTTCAACCATGTTTATGTCGGAATCACCGCACAAAAAGGTTCCGTTAACGTTTGCCTGAGGGGTTGGACCACGTTTTCGGATCTGCAAATCGAGCAATAGGCCACTCTTGCTACACAAAGGCAGTCTTTTTATTGAACTTGTTGATTTTGTGCTTGGTGATTTTCACATTTCACCATTACTTTTCTTGGAGGTCTAAAACCTTATTTTCTTGAATTTTTTCTCTAGGCTTTAAAGAGTCTTTGGTGAGTTTTCAAGGAGTTATCCTTATTCAAGTAATTAAATTTACCTCGATTGATGTTGTTCGTCTCTTCTTTTTTTTTTGTAAAAGTGAAAAAATCTGGCCTCGTGCAATTCTATCTACAACAACATGCGGATTTTCATCATCAATCTTTAAGAGAGTTTCCTCCTTTATGATTGTGGCGCATAGTTTTTTTAAATTCCTTCCAAGAAGGTGGAGTTTCCACTTGGCCACACCCATAGGTTATTTCCAATTTTAAACCCTTCGACTAAGCTCTCCAATCAATCATGTGAGTCTTGAGCTTGATCTACGCCCTTGATTTGTTTGTCCACCATTTGGAAACGAAAAAATATCTACTAGCGGTGCATATTTTTTGCGGCTCCAAAGCTCTTCGTGACATACTTCTCTGCAATGGCCTTCCAAATTTTTCTTTTGCACTTAGATTAAGTTCTATCGTATAATCATAACAATTATTAGATAGACAAATAAAAGATAATACCCGACACTTATAGGAATCCCCATCGTACTTTGCACTTTCTATAGATAAGAAATAGTTCATCATCATTATAGTGGGTGATGTCTTCTTTTATATTTAGATTAGTTTTCTCATTAATACATACGAAACATTGATGTTAAGTAGGAAGTACTTTATTACCCTTCTCATCTCTTGAAATGGTTATCATGAACAAATGGCTCTTAAGATCTCCCATCTTGGAAATCTGGTTTTTTTTCAATTTAAAGCCACGTTGAATCTCCTTAAAATTGTTATTGAAAACTTACAAGAATACTAAAATTGAAGATGCAATTGAACTAAATGAAGAAATTAATCTTTCTTCACAGCTGAGGTACGATATCCTCGCTCTCTTAAAGATTTCAAGCCCACTGCACAAATGTTTTTCACGGTCCAGCATATCCCTCTTGACTTGTCCCCTTCCCCAGGATACAACGCCGTTCACAACGGAATAACTCAAAACTCTGACAGAGTTGAGTCCAAGCTCCACAAAAGGAACCCTCCTTGACTAATAAGATCTCTCTTAGAGACTAACTCTTTCACTCCACTCGTTGTTTTCTCTTGGTTTTGGTACTCAAAACGCAAATGAAAGCTAAACCACTAGTTTATACTACAAGAGTCTTCCTAGCACACGAATAGAATGTATGGATGTAAGTAAATAGTGAAGATAATGGCCGTAGAGTTTCTAGGTTACAATGGGAGTACATAGTTACAATGGGGTTACAATAGGTTACAATTTTACAAATGGATGTACATAAGTTACATACATAGTTATAAAAAAGAGTATGGAGGAATAAGAATGAAAATACATTGATGGATAACCAATGCTACTGGATGATGGTAAAGTCATCCATTCCAATGTTCATTCTCTAACTAAAAATACATCAATTTAAATATGTTAAATCTTATTTATTAAAATGCTAATAACCTAACACTACCTAATTCATCACTGTGATTAAGCTTGATCAATAAAGTCCTTATCATAAATTATGGTCACGGAGTTAATATAAATACTCTAATGATATTTATCGATATGGTTCCACTTCCCTCGTTATGGAATTAGACTTAACACTTATGATGTGGTTGTTGAATAGAGCGTAAGAGATTTGACACATTTCACTTTAATATATTCCATTAGAACTATATTGAGTTCTTTGTATCAATACTTTGGTAACTCCTTTGTGGTCTCAATCACAATATACATCTATAACTAATCTAAAATAATTTAAGATTAATATCAACCAAAATTTAAGGTGACATCTGTCTAAATTTTTTAATTATTATTTCTTATTCTTCTAAAAGATATGAATTCATATATATTTATTTAGTGTACGCATTAACTAAGTCTATACAAATCACATGTTACTATAAAAAGCCCAGCTCTATGTTGGTCTCTTAGCAACGTACACTATAACTTTTCCTAAATAATATTTAATAATATTACCAAAATGCATTTACCATACTATAAGCTTTTAAAGTCATTCGTATCCTAAAATATATCAGTAATTATAAATTGGTATTCAATTAATAACTCACAAAATTTTTTACTATAAAAATTGAAAGTATTTTTTTTCACATCCACCAAAGAAATTTTTATATTTTTAGATAGTATATTCAAAGTCAAAGCAATGTTTCTATCTACTTATAGCTTTATATACACAAGATTTCTTAATTCCTTACTTTAGTAATTCACTTATTAGTAAACTATTTTTTTTTTGTGTGTAATATAAAATGATACTTTCACAATAATTAAGAGTTCAATAAGAATTAATCTTCATAACGGGGCCACACAGGAACGCAAAAATTTCGTCTCTCGTTACCGTGCCCGCCATTTTCCGAGGAGAACTTATCAACTCGATATAAATGGCAAGTTTACAAGTACTGAATTGTTACAAACAGATCACACACACTGAAAAACAAGTTGTACACACTATTTGTTATTATTATGTTTATTCCAAGATTACTTATATCGAACTGACTACCTATAATAATTTTATAGTAGTAATTATAGATTCTAGTGAAAAGTATACTTTACTATTAAAAAATTATTTCTTTCAATTCTGAGAAAGTTAATTTGATCACATTTTCTTAGGAGAAATTTAACCAAATTCAGACCTAACAGTTGAAGATTTTTGTTTGCAAGCAGTCGTCAATATTGAAAAAATACTGATAACTCAACGTGTTCCAATTATTGTTGGAGGGTCAAATTCGTATATCGAAAAACTTGTGAAAGATCCAATGTTCATGTTCAAATATAAAAATGATAGTTGCTTTATTTAGATTGATGTTGAGCAATCAGTCTTGAACCGTAGAGTTGACATGAGGGTTGATCAAATGGTCAAAGCAGGTAATTTTTGTAATTATTTTGTGTATCAATCAAGATATACTATCATGCAGCTAGCTAAAAACTTTTCTTATATAATTTTCTTAATAATACTTTTGGTTATCAAATATATGTTCTACTAAATAAAACTCTTCTTTAAATTTGTGTTGCATGCAGGGCTAGTGGATGAGGTGCGACAGATTTTCATTCCAGATGCAGATTACACCAAAGGAATCCGACGGTCCATCGGTGTCCCTGAAATGGACAGATATTTAAGGGAAGAAACAAATATAGACGGAGATGATGAATCAAAGAAGATGATTCTTCAAGCTTCAATTTCAAGTATCAAGCGTAATACTCGTATGTTAATTTGTAACCAACTTGACAAGATTCAACGATTAATAAGCGAGAAAATGTGGTCAGTGCATCATATTATTGCTACGGACGTTTTCAAAGAAGATAGAGAAGAAGATCTTGACGAAGCATGGACGAATACTGTTTTGCAACCATGCCTAGATATTGTGAAGAGATTTCTCAAAAACGATCATCACAATATTATTATTGAGTGTACATAAACTGTCATTATCGCCATCTTCTGTTTTGTCTCTTTTACAAATGTATAGTATGAGTATGACCCTCTATTTCCTACTATATGTTACTTATCTGTAAAAAAAAAATTTTATCTATAGATTGAAATAGTTATTGTAAGTTTCCGATCTAAGTCAAGCCCTAAGTCCACGTCACAAAGTACTTCTCTATTAATACTTATATTAATACAACTACATACGTACAACAATTACACTGAGATCACTCATCATGTCACAGTAATAGAGTGATAAAATAATAAATCAACAATAAAATATTCCGGTAAGAGATTCCACTTCAAAGGATTTTGAGAATAGATTCTGAACCTCAATCACATTAAAAATACATTGACAAAGAAGATAAAATAGTAAAGTTGTAATCTATCGGTAATGAATATATCTACTCAACGGTATTGAAGCTTGATTCAATAAAGTCTCTTATCTAATTAGTATAGGTGCACAGTTAATATAAATACTCGTAGTTTGAAATAGTAGCGATACTTGTTCACTGCCTTTTAGAATTAGACTTAACACTTATGATGTGTAACGACCCATTTGGTCGTTTTGACTACTAGGGATTTTTATTTGATACAATACTTTTCGATAAATTCTAAATGGTGTTTTGGACTATTCGTAACTATAATTATAAAATTAGTAGTGGGTGGTTTTTATCATTATTTTTACAATTAGTCGGGCATATTAATTAGGGTATCAAACAATCAGTGGAAGAAAAAAAAAAGAAAAGCGGAGAATAACAAGAGCCTTACATGAGACGTGAGGATGCGGTTGTGCCTTCAGGTAAGTGTTCAACTACCGCATTATTTTCTAAGCATATTAAATTATTGGGTGGGGGCCTAATTATACCTTTACATCTACTACATAGTTTCATGTTATGACATAATAAATAATAAGAGAAATTAAAGTTTAAAGGAATGTTGGCAAAGTTTAGACAGTGAATGGTTTGAATATACAAAACAATTGAGGTTCTGTTAATGATTTCGGCTTTAGAATTTTCGGGAGACAAATATTAGTGGCTAATAAATTGTCAGGATGATGGGCATTATGAGGGTATGAAAATCTAGTAATATTAAATTGGTAGAAAGGTTTGAGATCCATACTTGTTTAGTGTAAATTCCTACGCCGTGCCTTTACATCATCCTTCGATGTTTAAGATTATTTTCTATTACATTATAATTCAAGTTTTGATATAATAAGATAAGTAACTAAATATTAAGTTTATCGAATTATTAAAATTTCATCAAAGTTATGCTAATTAAAGAAATAAGACTTACGATTAAGTTTAAACTTTAAGAAATTGATTATAGAATTAGGTGAATTGATGGGTAAAGGTTAGACATAGAATTATAAGTGTATATTGTCTTGTGAACTTACACCTTATGTATGTATATATATATTTGATAGATTGGAAGGGTTCGGAGGCAATAAAAAAAAGGGGAAGGCACATTGGAGAACACAAGGTGCTTTTAGTTGCTTAACTTGTGATGCTTCTGCGATGGAGGTTCGTTATGTTTATGATATTTGATAGTAAACTCTTAATAGTGATTGATATGCATTGAATGATATTGTGAAGTGTTTATGTACTTGATTGCTGTGGGATGTTGGGCTTGGTCGTTGTGTTGGTGATTGGTTGCACATCATGAGACCGTAAAATGTATAATTAACCATCTCGATTGAAGAGTAATGCCTTGAATAAAGAAGGCTCAATGAACGAATGGAAAGGGTGATATAAATGATAAACGAATGATATGAGAGTCGGAGTGTCACAGTTCCGACCCAATATTCTTGGATCGGAGTGACAGTGTCACGTTCAACACGGTATTCTTGATCGGAGTGTCACGTTCCGCAAACGATATTCTGGATCGGAGTGGCACGTTCCGACACGATAATATATTAAAGAAAAAAAAAACATGTTGAATTAATGGAAGATACTCAATCTCAAAGAACTCACACTCCCAAAATGGTTTGGTGTGGAGGAATGAGTCCTCATGTGTGACTTGATATACATTTGGCTTATTAAGAGCTTACTTTAATGAGTTCATACTTTGTTCATGTTGTCTTGTGGTTTTCTCCACCTGTTTGTTATGTTAAGTGCTAAGTGCGTTCATTACTTATGTATTGTATATTAGTCCTATTTTGGGTTGCGCGATGATATCTACTCAGTACACTGTTGCACCCGCTACTGAGTCTCTACTTTGTTTTTCTTTGTTTCCTTTCTTTATGAAAAATGCAGGAAAGATACGGATACCTATGACTTCAGATTTTCCTCAGCTCTAGCCAGCTCACGCATGTGCAGTTCCAGGTGAGATGTTATAGTCATGCTCGTGTTGGATTCTTTCGGTCATGACATGATGTCCTACACTTTCGGACACATACATTTATTTATTTATTTCGGGGCCTTGATTTACTCTCTAGACTTAGTTAATAGAGATTAATGTCCTTGTTGTGATGACTGTCAGGTTTTCGGGAAACGTTAGTTAATAAATTTATTTGGGAGCTTCGCAATATTTTGTTATTCACAGTTGAAATCTATTGGTACATGTTGGCGATTGTGAATAGTTCTTGGTTTCATCCACCGAGGTAGTTAGTGTGGATGTGCCACTCACGAATCATTTTGGTGTTGACAGATGTGTTGTTGAAATAGCTAGTGTAAGCTTTGACGCCCTTATACTTGAAGATCTGCCGTTAGAACACTATTGAGTTATTTGTAAAATCTTATGTAAATACTGGTCGATTCAATTAACAAGTGACATAGGAAACGTCATCCTAAAATAATTTCAGCTTGAATTGCCAAAATGTAAGGTGTGACATATCTGAATTTTTTTAAGAAACGATTCGTATCTAAAAGAATGAAGGTATTTATATTTAATTTTGTTTACTACTTAATCAACGGTCTATAAAAAATTCATTTTTACTATAAACCCAAGCTTATGGGTTCTCCTAGAAACGTACAATAATAACTTTATCCTAAATTATATTTAATAATTAATACCAAAATTCAAAGTTGACATATCTATAATTTTTTGAAAGTCATTAGTATCCTAAAACCTATCACTAATTATGAAAAATGGCTTTTTTCTCTATATGTCAATTAATCACTCACAAATAGATGTGTTACTATAAAAGCTTGCTGAATGTAATTTATTTTTTCACATCCACTATCATGAAAAAACAAAAAATTATATTATAGTAGTATATTCAAGTCAGCAAAATTTCTACTTATAGCTTTATATGTACAAGATTTCTTATTTCGGACTTGATGAATTCACTATTATAAAACTAAAGTTTATGTGCTGGTAGATAAAAATGATACTTCTCATCAATAATGAGTCAAGAAGAAGAAAGTACTTCATAATGGGGTGCCACAGAAGGAATGGGAAATCCCGCTCTCTGTTGACCTTGCCCCCCATTTTCGAGGAGGGAATTACAACTGGATAAAATGCAAGTTTACAAGCGGCCTTGAAAATTGTTACAAACAAGATCACACACTAGAAAAACAAAGGTGTACGGCACTATTTGTAGCGTTATATAGTTTATTCTCAAGATTACTTAACTCGAATGCCTACCTAGATTAATTTTATAGGCGTCCTTATCGATCTAGTGCAAACATATACTGTATATTAAAAAAGTATTTTCTTTCAATTCTGCGAAAGTTAATTTGATCACATTCTTAGGTGAATGAAACAGATTAGTTCACAGCTGAATTTTGTTTGCACGCTGTCGTCTATATAGAAAACAGAGGCGTGTGACAATTTGTGACGCCACCTCTGCGCGCACTCGAGTGAGTGATCTCCTCCAAAGTAGCATTCGCTCGCACGCCAGCGAATGAGTGACAGGCAGCCCGTCCTGCTAGGACTTAGGCATTAGCGCGACAGCACCCGCAGCAGCAGAAGTTCACTTAAGCCAAGCTGATCAAGACGTGTGATGGGCGAGCGACGCAGGGAGCGGCTAAACAACTCTTCTGAGTCCGCTTAAGAGATAGACGATCAACCGTAAGCGGTGGAATAATCGAGCAGGGTCAAACCTGCACCGAAACTCCAATATGCCTCTATCGAGACGCACTTGTGGAAAGGGGAAAAAATGAGGAGGAACCTGGTGTAGTTCACGATTGACCACAATCGGGGAACGCGCTGGTACGCGCCGGCGGGCCGCGGTCACAGTCGAGGGGACGTTGCCGCGCTGTCTCTAGAGAATGGCGACGTAGTGACAGAGATATATTTAGATTGACCCCGTGCCCAGTTGAGAAATGATCGTCTGAGGCGGATCGTCGAGTTGACATGGGGTTTATCCACTGGTCAAGCAGGTGATTTTCGCAATAATTTTGGTATCAATCAAGATTATTACGATCATGCAGCTACCTAAAAACTTCTTATATGAATTTTCTTACGAATTACTTTTGGTTATCAAATAGATTTTTACAAATAAAACCTTTTTTAAAATTTGTTGATGCGGGCTAGTGGATGAGGTGCATCAGATTTCACTTCCAGATGCAGATTACACAAAGAATCGACGGTCATCTGTGTCCCTGAAATGGACAGATTTTTAAGGAAGAACAAACTATAGACAGAGATGAGGATCAAAGCAGATGATTCTTCACGCTTCAATTCAGTATCAAGCGAAATACTCGTATGGAATTTGGAACACTTGACAAGACCACCGATTAATAAGAGAGACAATGTTGGTCGTGCATCCTATTCTTGCTACGACGTTTTTTTCAACGAAGATAGAGAAAGATCTGACCAAGCATGACGCTACTGTTTTGGAACCCTACTGGATATTGTTGAAGAGATTTTCTCAAAAACGATCATCCCAAATATTATATTGAGTGTGCATACTTGTCATATAGACATTCTGTTTTGAGTCTCTTTCACAACTGTTATGTTGATATGACCCTTATTTCTATATCTGTTACTCTACTCTGTAAAAATATTCTGATCTATTGAAGGAAAGATTTATTTTAAGTTCGATCGAGTCCAAGCCCTAAGTCAAGTCCAAGTCTTCTCTATTAATCTATATTACTTTCGACTACATACGTCCACAAGACTGAGATCCACTCATAAGTAAGCTCATAGAGGATTAAAATAATAAATCACCATTACATGTTGGAGATTCCACCTAAAAGGGCTTTGAAGATAGAATTCGTAAACTCAATACTTAAAAATGCAATCCGACTAGAAAAAGAAGATAAAACATAGTTAAATTTGTAATCTATTGGTATGAATATATTCTATCCTAATTCTATCCCAGTGATTGAAGCTGATTTATAAAGTCCTTTCGATGAGTATATGGTGCACAAGTTGTTGAGTATAAATACTCGTAATTGAACTATGTTAGCGCTAATGGTTCACTTACTTCTTATTAGAATTAGACAACATTATTGGATGTGTTGTTGAATAGTGTAGATTGACACAGTATCACTTGAATAATTCCGTTAGAAATACTCTTGAAGTCGTTGAAAATCCTTATGTAAAATACTTGTGATTCAAACCCAATGTACATTAGAAACGTCATCCTAAAATAATTCCGCTTCAATTGCCAAACTAAGGTGATAATCTCTAATTTTTTTATGAACTATTATATTCATAAAAAGATATGAATTTATTTATATTAATTTGGATTTACTAATTAATAAGTCTATAAAAAATCACATTTTACTAAAAGCCCAGCTCATGTGGTGTTCTAGCAAATACATAATAACTGTTATCCTAAATTCTATTATTAATAATTGCAAAATGCAGTTGACATATCTATAAATTTCTAAAATGTCATTAATCTTAAAATATATCGTTAATATGAAATTGGTATGTCAATAATAACTCCATCAAAAAAAGATTTTACTATTAAAAGCGAATGGTAATTTATTTTTTTTTCCATCCACCATCAAGAATTAAATTAGATGTTTAGATAGTATATTCCAAGCAAGCAAGGGTTGCTACTTTACTAGCTTCGAATTTACAAGATTCTAATGTATGACTTTTCTGAATCACTATCTATAAACTAATTATTTTTGTGTGTAGGATTTAAAATGAATACGTCAGTAATATGAAGAGTTCAAGAAAGAAAGGTGATCTCATTAAGGGGCCACAAGAATGGGAAAAAATCCCGTCTCCTGTTGAGCGTTGCCACCCATTTCGAGGAGAATTATCAATCGGATAAAATTCTGCAAAGTTTAACAAGGGACTTGAAATGTTACAAACAAAATCACATACACTGAAAAACAAGGTGTACGACAGCTATTTGTTAGGTTATATGTTTTATTCTCATATACTTATTCGAAGACTACCTATATAATTTTTAGAGTCTATTATAGATTCTAGTGAAAAATAGACTTTACTATTAAAAAATTATTTCTTTCAATATGAGAAAGTTATTTGATCACATTTTCTTAGGTGAAATTGAACAGATTCAGACTCACAGCTGAAGATT
>JAKWJA010001962.1:0-18596 GCA_027704765.1 Solanum habrochaites | reverse complement strand
GAGGCAGAGATTACTTCAAGAAGAGATATGAAAGAAAGGTAATGAAGAAGGAAAGAAATAGCAACGACAGAAGAGGGAGAAGGGAGCGTAGAAGGAGGAGAAGGAGGAGAGAGGAGGAGAAGTAGAAGGAGGAGAGGAGGGAAGGAGGAGAAGGAGAGAGGTGAGGATGAAGGAGATAGGAGAAGGAGGAGGCAGAGACAAAGGAGGAAAGGGAAGGAGGAGGAGGTGGGAGTGGAGGGTAGGAGGTGGCGGGTGGGAGGAGGAAGAGGGAAAATTTTCGTTATTTTTAAATGATGAGGAAACCCCTTTGTTTAGTAGACAAAAAAGTGATAGTATGACACAAACTATAATTATGCCTTACTGGGAAAAGGGTCATAAGACTTGGAAAAGTCACAAATTTTGGAAAGGGTCATCAACCTTTCAGGAAAGTAGCATATTGATTAAAAAGTCACAATTTAATGAAAGGGAAAAAAAATAATTTTGGAAAATGATAAATTAAAAAGGAATGCTGGTTGTGTTGGTGGCACCACGTTGGCAGCACTGAAGGTTTCTCTGATATTATATACTAGCCTCTCAAGAACTGCATTGCACGTTGTCCCCTAATTGATAGTAGAAAAGTTAATTGTATTATAGACTAAGTTCAACTCTAATCCTTCACATTGTAAGTTAAAACATAAGAATTATAACTCTGCACAAAATATAACATTGAAAATATTTGTGTTAGAAGTTGGAGGTTTAATATTTTAAAATACTTCATGAAAAATTAACTTTTTATTATATCAGGGAATTCATATCTTTTAAGTACTAGCTTACGTTTTAAGTAATACAAAAAAGAATTGCTCTATTAAAAAAAGCTATGTATAAGAAATAAATATTTACAGATGTTTTGGGCGATATACCATCAAATTTATAAAAAAAAATTAAAAATTCAACGAAAGAAAAAGTAAAATAAACAGACATGACATTCATAATAAAAGATATCACAATTAAAATATATAGACAAAAAATATTTCAGCACTAATTGAATTATATTTGTTAGCTCAGAAGGTCGATCTTAATTTACTGTAGACAACACCCTAATCATGTAGTATAGAAAAACTTATAAATCAGACTATTACTAATAAAAAAAGATAAACAAAAAGAAAAGCATTGAATTTGTTAACGAATAAAAATATCACGATATTTCTTGGATATATATTAGAAGGAACCTCGCCTTCTCTCTCTCAATCTCGCTCTCTCTCTCTCTGCTCGTCTCTTCTCTATCTATCTATATATATTAATAGATATATAGAATATATATATATTGAGATATATATTATATAGGTATATAATAATAATATAAAGTTCAAATATGAATTCACTAAATGGGATTTCAATGTACTCATTAGTCATATTTGACTAACATTATTTTTGTTTTATTATGTACTTTGAACTTTTTTGTGCCTGCGTAAAGTTGAGTACAGAATTTTTTTAAACTTTTAGATTACATATAAAAATAAAAAATTAAACAAAGATTATTGATTAAGAAAGACAGTAACTGATTATCAAAGACATTGCATAAGACATATAGTTTAGGTTTTATGTGCTATTGGAATTTAACATTGTACCCTCAAAAAATTAATAATAAAGAAACAAAGTATGATATAGCTTTACTATATAGATCCTAAAGATAGAAGAAAGAACGAATACAAAAATACAGTAATCAATTACAAAGTATCTATTGTTTGTAAAACACCAAAATGAGGAGATACACCAAAAATACAAAATTCACTTACAACTTCATCTTGGAGTATATTCATCATGCAACTTTATAAATTTACTATTGGTCGGACAAAAAAAAAAGATGAATATGCATGAAATTTTAAATAATAAGAATAGTAATTAATAGTATAAGAATTCTTATAATTACAAACTGTAATGAAAAATTTACAATTGATGTAGACTAAACCTACTGTAAAATGAAAGACGATCACACTTAATTAAAAGAAGGAAATATATAAGTGGTGTGAGATGTTGATAGACTCTTCAATTACCCCAACTTATTTACAAATTAAAATTGAAGGTATTAAACTCTTCATTACCCACTTAATCAGTACAAATGAATATATGATGTATTAAGATCTTGTTTGATGCTATGATTTAAATATAAACGAGTAATTATATTTAATTAATTAAATAGATATTAATATTAATTTATTAGGTGTAAGGATAAGGGCAAAATGTAATTCAACTTTGTGAGATTAGGAGCACTTCCCACTTATAATATATATATATATATATATATATAGATAGTATAATTATATATATTATGATATATAATATATATAATGATATAATATAGTATTTTTTAAATTTTCTAAATGTATAAATACAAAAATTTTATGTATTACCCTAGTTGTATATCGCCAAGGAAATGGCTACAAATAGGGTAGAATATACAAATCGCAGCCTCCATAGAAAATTACTTTATAGAATGGAGGGCAACTCATAGCTATTAGAACATTATGATTATCTACTAGATTTGCATTTCTAAAAGTATTCTCAAGAAAAAAAAAAAACCATGAGATTTGTACCAATTAGTGGCACACCAATTGAGCCCAACAAATTTAGGCCCATTCATCCAATATTGTTCCATTGTTCTCAGTTCAACTAGGTCTCATGCTCATCCCCGCCCATTCCAAGAAAGCTCACCATCCTCCATCTAAATATCTAAAAATAGTTTGTCACAGCAAGTTTGACAAATGGATACCTTCTCTATAGCTTTATTCACTTTCCGCTTATCTTATCAGAGGACAAGATTTGGGTCAACGAACAATGAAGCCAAAGAACTTTTTTGATTTTCTTGGCAAAGTTTCAGTGTTCAAAACGACTCTCTGTAGAATCAAAAAACATATCGTGACCTTCTTAGATGGCATGAATTTTGAATTTCAAAAGATGAGATCTGACCCTATTTTTTTCCCTCGAGACAAACTCAAACTATTATCCAAAACCACCTGAAACAATGAACACTTTCCATCATTTCATTATCAAAATACTTTTTTAAAGTCTTGAACACAACAATAAAACCCCTCGTTTACATCTCAATATAATCTAAGAAAAACAGCTCTACTCTACCTCTATTTGTTTTCGGCTTTGTCGGAGGCACAAACGAAGATCCTTGATCGAGGACCTAATTCAGGCCCCACAAAACGGTAACCTCAACTTTCCTGGTTCCCTTTTTTTTTTAGTTTAGCATGTTTTCTTCACTATAGAAATCATATTAAAATTGTTGAGATATGTTACTAATTCTTATTTTCCTCTTCATATTTGGTTACATGGAACACCGGAACCAAAAGGGTCCCCACCATTGTCGCAATCCTGGTGCTTCATGTTTAACATGCATTAAAACGAAACCTACAAAACGAAATAATAGTGATCTTTGTGTTGGGAGCCAATTTTTGGTTGTCTTATTATCATCTATAAGAGTTGTTTTCCACCTGTTTTTTGCTTACTTGTTTTTGGCATTGAGCAGACTTAATACTTTTATCTCAGTTAGTGATTATGATTACAGCCGTTGATTCATGACTTACGTTGGTCATATGAATTATTAATACATTTTAATGATTTCTGAGTTTTGTATATAAAATTTATTATCTTTTGGGGATGTTTGAACAGCGAGGTAGTTCTTCCAAAATTATTTTATTCAGTACTAAACTCTTCTCACAAAAGAAATAAATTGAAGTTTCTTGCGTATTTTGAACTCAAGTCACTACACACCATAAGTTATTCCTTTCAACGTTAAAACATAATGTTTTGAAAAGAAGCTTTGTTGCATGTAGTTTGGACTTTTGTGCAATACTTATTGTACCTGTAATTTTTGAAAGCCAAATGAGTTTAATGTAACCTAAAGGCATTGAGATTTGACCTAATCAAAAAATCCCTTCAGTTTTTCCATCTAATTGTTTTCTTAGAAATGCTTTACTTGTGGCTAATTTTTATTTGATATACCCACTTAGTATGTTTCAGAAATAATCACATTTTAGCCTATAAGTAATTTAAGCTTGCGGATGGTAAGTCCATTGATTATTGATCTTAAATGGGTGATAATACCTTCTCTTACGTAGTTGAACCTTATTTAGGAAATTAGGTTTAAAACTAATAGACCTTAACATGGAGAGTTTACTTCTAAGACATGGTTGTTTTGTTGATCAATTTGGTAGGGCTTAGTTCGCATAAGAATAATTAGGGTTGACATTCCTTAATAGTTTATAAATTAAGGAATATTCAATATGGTGTACACTATTTTGATTAGTTTTAAAATGTGGATGAATGTACTCCTCATTAAAACACATTTATCAATTTAAATTACAATGCAATTGACATCAATTAGGAAGGGAAAAAAAAAGTTGTCAAGATATTACCAAAAGATCCCACACGCTATGGGACAAATTTTTCTTTTCGCATGTTCTTTTGTTCTCAAGTGGCAAAATATACGTTCCCATTAGTTGAAGCTGAGTCAGGACGGAACAATCTATGAATGAATTTGATCTGCAAAGCCAATGGTCAGAGAGTCAGTACAGGACGTGTCTGAATCAAATTGAATCGTAAATTAAAAGTGGTTTTTGAAACCTCAGTCGGACTTGACCTTGAACATGACGAATTGAATTTGATCGGTAAATCCAGTGGTGAACTAAGTCAGGGCATGAGGTGCCTGATGAATCTGAACTAAGTTCACACTGGTGGAGGAAATGGATCACGGAAAACAGGGATTCAGTAGGGTTTGGGTGACAAACCAAACGGAAAAAAAGGATTAGATCAGTAGATGGGGGAAACCATCGGGTTAAAAATAGGAATTTATGATTGGACTTGTGGTGACCAATTCAAAATACAAAGAGATATATTCATCTAGCTTTCAAAACAATCGTTCTTACAGAGATTCATTTGGAGATTAAGGGGAAAAAATTTCATTAAAGAAGTCCGATCAGCGATATAGGTCAGCCAATTGAAAATTTTTAATTAGCTAACTGCCAAATAAAAACAACAGGTAACGTGGATGGAATACAATAAAACTACACTTTAATCTCAGAGCAGCAAAGGTAGCTTTGTGCACATAGTTACTTGAAAGAACGGTGTGGATCTAGGGGTATCGGTTAGGGTTTTCGTGAACAAATTTAGCAAAACCTTTTAGTAAATAGAGAAATATATTAATATATAAGTATTAATATTTGGGATTGAACATACTTATAACAAAGCAGTCAGGGTTACTGGTTCCCGTAATAGTTGAAGAAAGACATTTATTACCAAACTTGCCTTTTGGTATGAAGGTTTATTCGCCTAGACAAATATAAAAACTTGTCCTTTAAATTTGAAAATAGAGGATTCATCAATTGACATAGGAAGGCGACAACTTGAGCTCAAAATTTCTGTTTAAAAATGGATTAAGAGGTATGTACTTCAAATGTCTTCGAGCAATGATAAATGAACAAAGAAGAACACTATTATAATATGTAGAGAAAAAGAGGTCCAATATTTGTGAATCTGTAAATGATAAATCATGAAATGATATAGGTTTCTGTGATTCTCAGAAGGATGGATTCTTTTTGAGAAAGGAAAAGAAATATTTTTCATGTTGTCCAAGAAAGTTAATTTGAAACTGCGGAGATAACAGAGTACCAGAATAGCCAAAGCTTTAAATTTCAGGACGATTGCTTAAACAGGTACTCAATTGATTGGATTTCTTTGTTGTCACCATGTTGTCGAGCAATAAATGAAGTTCTTGAAATTTACAACAGGCTGTGAATGGCACATTGTCTGTGGTTGAATCACTGAACCTCGAACCGTAAAGATATCATTTTGTAAAGTAATTAATCTGAACCTCTTTACGTTTATGTATACACTAATTGCATGAGAAGAAAAAAAAGTTCAGATCAAGCGCATTGCAGCAAGTCTCATTTACAATTTTTTGTAGGACGAAAGGAAAATATTTAGAGTCACACGAGAAGCATGGTAGAAATAAATAATTTTAAAATACATGTGTCTTATGTGATTGCGTGTATATGAGATACATAGACTATCTTTACTTCCTTAGTATGTGCTTGCCTCCCTCCCTCCCTATTAGTGTACTTGTAGCAAAAAATGCATGTATTCTCACTTGAAATCTGAATAAGATTATCAACATAAAAAGAAATACTGTTAATTATTTTTAAAAAACTATATGAGGCCGACTTAGTAAATATGATAGTCGATAGGCGATTTGTCATGGAGGTTTGGTATTTTTCCAGTTTTGATCCATAAAAGACTAAAATAAAGGAAAATGAGGTAAAGTATGGTCACGATCAATGTACTTAATTTCAGTTTAGCTGCGCATGATACTCATGACTTGCTTGTTTTGGCACCCTCTTTATTCTGAAAACTCTTCTCATCCTTAAGGATTATCTTCCTCAACGTACTCCATATAAACAGATGAGTCTGGGCTTGTTCTATATCCCCTATTTAACATTCCGTACTCAAATAAGTTGGATAGGCCTGCGAACATGAAGAAAATCTCTTGCTCCACATATCCCTACCATCACAGGAGCCATAGAGGGATAGGTGAGTAAACATAAGGTTATACTCTGCGTAGGCATGTACAAAACGCAATCAAAGGGGAAGAGAGGGAAGAGGAAAAAAAAAACCGGAAGAGGGGTTGGGGTGTGACGTGGGTGAAGTGTTTGTTATAAAACAATACGGGACTATATGTGGGAGTGAGTGGGGGGAAACTAGAGAAAAAAAAAAAAAACAAGCCGAGTACCCAAAACCAACGCGGAAACGTGTAGAAGAATAATTTCCATAAAATTGTATCTCGGAGACGTAAAAAGACGGACGGAGGAGAGAAGGGGGATAAGATCTTCTTATACTTTTTCATAGTGTGTCGTTTATTATATTTATTCAGTTTGGAAAGTTGATTTCTTAATAGATTTAATGTAAAAATTATAATCATACATATTGGTAAATTATAATAAAAGTTTAAATCAAAATCAAATCTAAACTAATGCAAAAGAACAATCAGTCAATACTAAGAATGACCCAATAATCATGAGCATATTGTTTTTTGATTTGTAACATAGATTTTAGACAATTAACATGATCAATTTTACTGTTTACCTTTTAATTAATTTATCAGTGTAAGTAATACCTAGCTAACAGTTTATTTTTAGCTAATGATTTAGTAGCTGTTTAAAGTATGATCAAGTTCATAAGGGTTATAATTATGTCATATTTGATTTACGCGATTTTATATTAGCTTAGTTGGTTGTGGATATTTTAGCTGTTACAGTATATCATATTCATGATTTTTTTGCTATGTTTTGAGAATTAACTCAAATAGTTGCGCTTTGGTGTAGGACAGAAAGAAAAAGAAATACATTTGAACTAGCAAGTACATTAATGTTTGTTGAATATTTATCGAAAAAACACCAAAAATCCAAAAACCCCCGTATAAAACTTGAAGAAACCTGTGGAAAAAACCCGAGTTGTAAAACCACCAGTTTTTTGGTTTGGATTGGTATAAATTCAAAAATCCACCAAAAATGGGTGTGGTTTGATATTTGGTAAAAACCCGAAGACCAAACCTGTATGTATTCACCCTAGTTAGAACATCGTAATCTAGTCTAACTACGACACTTATAAAAAATTGCTCAGGAGGAAAAAACAGGGGTCTTAGGGTCGGCATGGGAGTTACACATTGGGGTTAGGAAGGAATCACAAGGAAGGAATAGGAAGTGTTTGTTACGCCACTTTTATGCTTCAGATAAAACAATATGAAATTAGATTGGATGAAGAATGGGGAAAAGAGAAAGGTAAAAATAGAAAGATGTCCACGTTAATAGAGTTATGAGCTCAACCACAAGATAGAGCCTCTATATAAACCAACTCGGCGATCCACTATTTCCACTGGCTTATGTCTCTATAACCAAAAGATTAGCATGTTAAAAAACAAATGGAGAAGGAAAAGACAAGATAAACCACATCTTACCTTTATGAGGTTGAAAAAAAAAGAGGTTACATGGCAAAAAAGAGAAAGAAAATTTTGATTTTTAAAAAAAAATCAACCAAAAAAAGAAGAGGAAGAGAAAAGGTGGATTCCTGAATCTCCAGCGGCACTTATAAGGAGAAAAACAAATGAGCTCAAAGTTGGAAACCTGTATTCTTCTAGGGTTTTGCTATAGAAGTTGCATTTCCATTTAATGGATTGGGCTTAAAAATTTTCATTAATTTGTGTTGATCTATTTTTGGATTGGTCTTGTTTTGACACAACTTTATTGACATGACACGAGGCGCTACACCATCCACTATTACTTCAAATCCCATCCCCTCCACAATATTCACTTTCAAAAGCCATTGTTGGGCAAAATTATTGCTCAACAATATACATAGATGAGTTTTCACGGAGATAGATCCGGATTTTGACCTCATTAGATGATGTGGTCTACCTACACATTTCTCCACTTTGTTGTGAGTGTGTGCTATAGTAAACATAACAATTTTCTGTTTTTAACAGTTTAATGCCTGACTAAACATGAGAAGAACATTTCACCAAACAAAAATTATTGAAAAATCTTCTTAAAGAGAGAAGAGAGGGAAAATTCCTTACATAAAAAAGTATTTACGTTTCCAACAAATGAGATGACCAAATATAGTAGACCACCAACAGATATTCCACATGTGATAGCCTCAAAAACCAGTTCAAAGTTTTCCTGGGCCTTTTTTCTATCCTTCTTCCTAATTTTTACTCACTTACTTGTTGTAGGGTAGTTTCGCATATCATAGAACCCAGAACAGGCTCGTACAGGTCTAGACCCATGTGACCACAATCGGCAGAGCGCGGATCTTTGTAAGAGTTACACCATCGCGGAGAGGATAAACCAAACGCACCACTTTTGTACGCGGCACCGGAGGACAGAAGCTAGCCATCAAGGACAAATTGGCGTAAGGTGATGGGAACATGGAGAAAGTGTATGGGGGGAGGGTATTAGAGACGTGCGGAGGGTGTAGGGAGTGCAGAAGAATAGCGGGCGAAAGAAGGTTCGTCTTCCAGACACTGACCCTGCCCTATCCCGTAACTTATGGAAAACTAACTTATAGGTGTGCTAATCTACGCACAAAAACAGAATGCAACTGCCGCTGCACCAGTGGGGGAGAGACGATCTTCACCCGACTACAGCTGGTTCACGGGAACATAGCGTATTCCAGGTAGAACGCCGAATAGTACTAACGAGTGAGAGCCACGAAGAAGGGAGAATGGGCAAACCCTTGCCTATTGTATTCACAATATTTGGTGTTATAGGGGATTTTTGTTCGTGATTTTGTATTGAATATTTAGTTGATACACTTCTCAAAATCTTCAAAAAAACATTATGGCAAACAAAGAGAATGTTGGTTAATTAGTAAATAAGGGTGGACGGCATTGTTGTTGAAGTGACTTGTAAAGCTATAAGAGTACACTACGTTGTTGAACTTCCTAATCACCTTTACGGTTGTAATTATAATATTAAATTAGAAATAGATTTGAGTTTGTTGCCCATAGGGTGTCAAATACTCAATACAGAATATTATCATCTATAAAATATAAAACCAACTATTGTGAATACAAATAGAAACTAATGAGTAAAAACTTGGAAGAAGGAATAGATAAAAAACCAATGAATACTCTAGAAATGGTTTAGTGGAGGCCAGCACAATGGACGGTACTAATATGTTTGTGGACATCATAATGTTGTTCTCATACCTATGTGTGGAAGATCGAGACACAAAAAATTTTTAGGTAAGATTGGTTTTTCTTTAAAGAGATGTTTTTTCAATATATTATCTTGTTTATTAAAAGTGTTTCTCAGCGTTAAGCTATGGCCAGTGTAGAAAGTACAAACTCTATTTTAAAAAACAGAAAATTGGTCTGGTTATAGTATATACACACTCCACAAACATTGTGAAATGTGAGTAGAACACATCATCTTTTTCCAAATTCGTCTATTTTGATCAAAACTCATCTATTGACATTTTGTAGAATTAATTATTCAAAACAAATTCTTTTGAACATGACTATGTATATAAGTTTTTTTTTTTTTAATAAATAGTGGAGGTTGTAGTTCAATCATCATTTCAAATAAATTTGTTCAAAACAAAACCAATCAAGAAACGGATCAGCCAAAACAACAAGAAGATTTTTAGCTCAATCCAAGTAAATGGAATGACAACTTTATATCAAACTCCTAACATTACAAAGGTTCCAATTGAGATCCTATTCTTTCTCCCCATGTCGCGGGCTATTGGACCCTTCCAGGATCTACCCTTCAACTTCTTTTTGTTGTAGATTATCAACTCTTTCTCTTTTTTCCATGTTAACCGTCTTTGTCTCAGACTCATTAAACGGTAAGTAAGATGTTTAGTTTGTCTTTTTCTTCTCCATCACTTTTTCTAACATTCATCATTTTCTGTTTAGATAACATGAATCCAGTGGAATAGTGGGTTTTAAGGTGGATCCAATAAATGGTTTAGATAGAAGTGGGTTGATAGTCTTGTGGTTTGAGCTCATAAACTTTTCCAAGTGGACTTGTTCTTTTTTCAATCTCTTTTTCCCTTCTTTTCCTCCTAATTTCCTTGTTTTAGATGAAGCATAAGTTGGGATAATACAAACACTCCTGATCTCCTTCATTGTTGATTTCCTTCCTAGACCCCAGATCTGTAAACTCTTTATTCGACCTAGAGGACAGTACCTGCGCTTTTGCTGGAGGAAACTTTTTGATAAGTTGTGTAGTCTAGATAGGTAGCGTAGTTTAATGATCATAAACTATGCAAGCCTATAATGTCAAAAACATGTTTTTTTTGTAAATCCTAGTTGAGAGAAGTTTTTTTTTATTATTCGAGAATGGATTCACAAAGTACATGCATGCTTGTAAGTTATAGGTCGTGAAATGTGATCTTCTTACCTTGGATCATTAGTATTCGAATATTTGACTTAGTGCATCCAAAATCCTTTGGTCACATTAATGGTGCCTGAAAATTATGCAAATTGTTCGATCTTGTGTGTACATCAAAGGACGTGACCGTTAATTGGCTTAGCTCTCTTGGTCCCACTCTCCTAAAACCTTGTCTGCCTGGGTGTATAGTCTTTATCTCTGGCCCCTCTCTGTCTATATTTCCTCAGATTTCCCTGCATCCTCCCTCCTATCTTTGTCCTTCCATTGTGTTTTCTCTACTTCAATTGTCTTCTCTCAAATACGAATGCAATGTTATTGAAACTATTCTACAGTTGTTTCCCCGTGTTTGGGAACCTGATTAATATTTCCTCATTATTTTCCCACCCTACTGATACCTTTCTCTTTTCTAAAAAATTCTAACTCTCTTGAACTAGCAATGTTCTCGCTATACCTCTTACTCTTTGCCCTCTCCTTCTTCACCGCTTTATTCTCAACCCACACCCCACATCCATGCATACTAACAAATGATCAGTGATGTATTATTATCTCATCATCCTAGGAAAGATGAGAACAGGGCCTTAGTTCAAGGAGGGGGAACATATAAGTTCATCTTGATTCATAAGGGACCCAAGTGTCGACTGATTGAGATATGATGAATTCAAGAGGATTTTCCAATAATGTGTCCCTGGTAAGAACAATAGATAAAAACAAGCAAACAGTAAAAGAAAAGCAGAGAGAAATTGAGTGTTTTTATCATATATCAAAACATATGTGTATAAGGACTTTAAATAAGTACTGGTGAAAACAATGAATTTTCCACTTCAGCGAGTTCTAAATAAACATTTATGACTGTGTTTATTTGACGTTGCTCTTGAAACCGACAGCAGCTCCATGATACAAGTGAATAATATTCACCGTTACTGTGGAAAAAACATAGGCGAATCTAGATTTCGGCTAGGTTTAGGCTAGTTTACTAAATTTTTTAAGGGTAGCTATGTGTCAATGAAACCCTTAGGGAGTTCAACCTAAACTACCCTAAATGTGTAGAAAATCAGTTTTCATAGTCAAACCCCTCCTTCACTCATAATCCTACGACACTCAAGAACTCAAAAAAAACTAAGGTGTAGGGTTCATCATTAAAGATATCCTTCATGTTTCTGGATGAACTTTGATTATTTGCATTCGCTCCTGCTGAATCTCCAATATTATAACGGTTATTGTTGCTATTTCAGAAATTTTCGCAAGGAAAAAAAAACCCAGTTCATAAGTTGCTTTTACCCAATTAATGGACCCAACCGGAATTGAGCGCAACCAAATTTAGGCACGATTCAGCCCAATCGTTTCCATTAATTCAGTCAAACAAGTTCCCTTTTCTCAATCAGACCCTCTTACACCACCCATTCCAATGAAAGCTCACCATCTCTATCAACACGAAACAAAAGTTGTCACACCATTTTAAGCAAATGCTATACCTTTCTCATATCTTTATTCACTTCTATAACTCTTATCATAAGAGAAGATTCGATCAATACAAGAAGCCAAAGAACTTTTTGATTTTGATTTTTTGGGGCAGAGTTTCAGTGTTCAAACGACTCTGTTTGTGGAAATCAACTCGTGACTTTGAATTTCAAAAGATGAGACCTGAGATCCACTTGCTCTACCCTTGCCTTCAGCCATAAGTGACCAATTGTTATGAAATTAACTCAAAATACAAAAATAGTAACTAGAAAACAAACAGTATTTCTGGAAAGATTTTTGATTATTTGAAAAAATTGAAACACTAAACAGAAAAATTGTGACTAACTTATAGAATGTGAAATAGAAACTAAATAAAGATAGGCCTAAGGAAGCTCCTTGATCTAGATCAAAATGAAGAGAGAGCAGAAATGATTAGAACAAGGAGAGAAGACAGAAGAGTCAACGAATGAACTTGAGGAGTTTATTAGGATATCCAATTTTTTGTCATGTTCCACTCTATTCTGCAACGTGTATTTGATTAACCTTCAATCATCTCGAGGACATTGAAATTCATTTGGTTTTTTTAATTGGGCCCTAATTATTTGCATTTGACTTGCTGCCGAATTCCTTATTAATTAATACTCCTTCCGCCTACTAATTCTATTTTGAAAGTTAGTTGAAGATTGTTTTAAAAATATCATAGCGTAATAGCGAACAACTAAACCATTTTTTTCTAACATAAGACGATTACGAAAAATTGTGCAGGCAAATTAATTTATGTGATTTTCTGCAATAAAAGCACATTCTATATCTATGTTATAGTAGGAAGTGAGAAAGAAGACTAAACATTAAAATGATCCGTAGTGTAATAAAAAATAAAATAATATCAAATTTGGTGGCAATAAACGAATAAACAAAGACTGGATGGAATAATGTTGTGTATATGCTAACAAAGAGTTAGGTCAGAAGCCCAATGAAACCTCTTCTTAGATTTCTCAAACCCCTGTGAAATTTCTTAATTCATAAATACTTTCCAAGTTTATTTAACAACACTTAACAACTCCTTCAGATGATCGATTTTCAATGCAAGTCGAAGTGCTTTCCTAAAAAGTGCGATGGAAGTAGAGATGAAGTTATCAACACAAAAACAAAAGGGCAAAAACCCAGAATTTATTTTGTTAAGTTAAGGAAAAGAAGATTGAAGAGGGTGCGCCTATATGGGAGTTAGTGGAGTGTACTCTATGTTTGATTTGTACTTCGGCGGGATATTTTAGGGAAGCAACAATAACCAAGTTCGATCATCTGAAGCGAATTTTATTACGTGTTAATAAATTATATGAATAAATGATGTATCTGGTTTGAAGAAAACCGTATAAGTTTATGTGCTTAATGGGACCTAATCTGGTGAGGGTATTACACAAACATGTACCATTAAGTCTCTAGGTTACTCCTTTTAGTGCATGAGTTTTGATGTTTATTTATATTCTTTAGTACGAACTTTTTGGATTATTTTTGGTTGGTCTCGATACAAGCCCAAATTACCATTTAGCGTCTGTGTGAACATCTGGGCAAAAAAGCACCAGTTTGAATCTGTCCACAACTGGCACCAATTTAAATGGGAAAGATTCACCCCAAAAGTTTTAATAGTAATTAGTGTAATTAAAGCAAAAGAAAAAAAGATATAATAGAAATAAATCTAGAAAAGATGGACGGAAACTAAAACTAAATACTGTCGGGAAGTGCTAAGTAATCATTAAAAAGACTAACTAAAAAATCTTTATATATAAAAAATCAATATTCACACTTTTTTATACAAAATATAAAATATAATAAGAATAGTAAAAGTTGATCGGAATTCAATCATGCTTCGTCATCTTGTTCCGACCAACTTCTACTTGAAGAATCTCTCAAATCTCAAACCCTAACTTTTTTAGATAAAGTTTTGTCGCTCAGCTTCGTGTATATGTCTCCGGCCAACTGCGAAGCTCTGCCGACTAGCCACCACGATCGATCTACGACAAGAAATTTATCGGAGATGATCGTCGCGCGGGTTCGATAAAAGATGATTTGTAGAATAAGTCGAGGATCGGAAATAATCGGTGGGCTTGTCAGGAGACATTTGCTTTTAGCGGTCGATCCAAAATGTTGATTCGAGAAAGGAGGGGCTTTGAGATTTGAGAGATTTAAAGTAGAAGTGGTCGGAGAGAAGATGACAGAAGCTGGATGTGGAATTACGGTCAAACTTTATTTGTCATATTTGAATATAAAAAGTATTAATTTTATTTTAATATGAATATTGTGCCGTCAACTTTTATGATGACTTGATCGGACACTTCCTGAAAAACGTAGTTGTTGTATCCGTTGCATATTCTAGCATTGGTGGCATTATATAGTTGCTTTTGTTTTAAGTTACACATAAATTACTCTGAATACTTTGGGGGTGTGAAATCTTTTACTTAGAATTTAGAAAAAAAATTACTGAAATCCCGTCTTATCTTATATTTTTCTTATCCATATCCTTTATTTCTAAAAAACTTTAAAATCTCTTATTTCTCTTGAATGTAGTCAGGATGGCAGTATTTAAGGTATTGATCATACATATTGTGTATCTGTTTATGTACAAATGTATCCGAGTACATACTATGTATTCAAGCTAGTTTTATGTATTTGAGATGTAACATATTATTGTATATGGTTTATGTTGTGTAATGTAGTCTGAGATTACTTTTTAATGTATCCCAGCTAAATATTAAATATCCGATTTGTGTTACTTTTTAAGAGATTAATGTAACTTGACAAACTACAGAAAAATAGATTGTATATAATTAAATCTATGTATGATTCCTAAATTTAGGTGGGCTCAACCGAATGAGCTCACATTTAGGCCCAATTCATCCAAGATTGTTCAATTAATTCTAGAGTCCAACTGGTCTTACGATGCTCCTCCCGCCTCACAATGTCAAATGAGAAGCCACCATCTCCATTAACACCTTAAATAGACACAATTTTTTGAAAAAAATGTTATACCCTCACATAGGAGTTTTATTCACTCCAACGCTTATCTCTCTCATCATCATGAGAGAAGATTCAGTCAATACAAGAAAAGCCAACACATGTCCGATATTTACTTTTTTGGGCAGAGTTTTCAGTGTTCAAACGACTCCTAAATTTGAGGAATCCAAAATCATCTCGTGACCTTTTTCAAGGATGGTTGAATTTCAAAAGATTGGAGACCTTAACCCTAATTTTTGATCTTTTTGTTGGGAGTGATTTGTTTGGTCGTCTTCATTGTATCGAAAATAATAATAGATGTTCTTATATTGTGCTTGCGTAATTGGTGTGGGCATGGACTAACACTTTTATCTCAGTTATGGATTATGATTAGAAGCCGATTTATTCATGATTTACAATTGTCGAATATTTATTAAGCGTTTTAATATTTTGAGTTTGTATAAAAGTTATTTCAATTTGGATGTGGGATGTGATTGTAGTGCGAATTTTAGCTTAAATCATTCTGTAAAAAGAACCATAAACTAAAATATATTTCTATGTAAAAAGTGAAAAAAGAACATCCTGCACTATCTCCAAAGTTGCTAAGGGGATTCGTCCTTTTGTTATTGTTTTTAAGAAACTCACGCCGCCAACAACAAAAATAATTTCAAATTCTAAAGTCTTGTTAAAAGTATATTAAGTGCACAATTCCTGTTAGTGACAAACTTAAAGATAATAAAATTGCAAGATAACAATTGAAAATGTAAAAGATGAAGAAATTAATATCTTCAGCTTGAGCGGCGGATATCTCGCTGTCTGTAAGGGATTCAAGCCACTGCAGCAAAAAGGTTTGCACCGGTCAGCAGTAGTCCTCTGTGACTTGTCCCCTCCAGGATACACAGCATCACAATAGTATAACTCAACAACTCTGGACAAGAGTTGAGTCTCTAAAAGCTCGGACAAAAAAAGAACCCTTCCTTCAACGTAATAAGAACTTACTTTTAGATCAACTATTTCACTCTTCTGTTTTCTGCTTGGATTGAATTGTTGTGTGTCTAAAACCAAATGAAGAAGCCCATAATTTTATATACAAGAAGTCTTCCTAGCAACGATGAAAGGAGATAATGGAGCGGGTTAGTACATAGTGAAGATAATGGGCTCTTAGGATGTTCCAGAGTTACAAATGGGAGTTACATAGGTGACAGAAGTGGGACAATGGGAACGTACATCTGTTACAAGGTACAAAGGGCACGTTACATATGTTTACATAGGTTACAAAGGGAGTTAAGGAGGAATTAAGAATGAAATACATTGATGGATAACCAATGCTAATGGTGATGTAGAAGTGCATCCATTCAAATATTCATTCGTATAACTCCAAAAATAAAAGCAATTAATATGTTCAAACTCAAGTAGTTAATATTAAAATGGTAATAACCGAACAATCCCCCATCATTTTAATATTTATATAAGAGAGTATATCAGTTGAAGGAAGCCTACTATTGCATAATGAAGGTGTCTTGCATTGAACCTCCACTTAGTGAAACCGGAACTTTTACCCAGTCGTAGTTCGGTCTCAGACTTGGAACTATGATTGCTTACGGGAAATTAAAATATCACTGCTCACATAATAATCTAGGTGTTGAAGTGAGCTTTAACAGCCAGCACGTTATGGCCATGTGCTATCCCGGTTTCATGAGTGATTTGAGAATAAGACCCATTCTCAGAGGAAGCGACCTACTTCCCACACATCACATAGGTGAAATCTGTCGACGAGTGCTCCTGTAAGATTAACACTCCAAGCCCATACGGCTACAGAATCATTCAGGGGAGTTTATCAACTCAAACTTCACAAACTACAGGAAATAATGAACTCACATCACTAGGGAGGAAAAAAAAAGTGCATTTTTACAACAAGTCATTCTATGATTAGTTTTCCCTTTGAACCTGGTTAAGGATCTTAGTCCACAGGTTGGGTTTCACCTCATATATGACTCAAGGATTTGTAGGCTTCAATCCCATCACCATCATGGCTCAGGGACTTGTCTCTTGTTAAGGCCTTCGAAGAGGATCTTCGCAAGATTATTACAGATTTGACATAATCAAACATTAATGGTTACAGTGTCAAGTAGATCGTAATTACTGGTTGTGTTCCTCCTTTTATAGGCTGGATTTACCGTTGTCAACTAACGGTTTTTGAACTCCTACCAATGGCAGCGGTGCATCACAATGAATTTAAAATTTGCTTCCCTCACTAGCTGAAGCTAAAGCAATTAGTTCGCCTCCATGGCGGACGTTGGCAATTATTAGTTTGCTTTCTTTGATCTCAAACAAAACGCCACCACCACCTAAAGTAAAGACATACCCAGTTGTTAGAACAGGAATCACCTGACAAAGTGTTCAAACGAAGCACAAAAGCCTTCAGTACAGCAGGATATTTTTTATGAGGACACAAAAACACAAGGTTTCGTTCCAATTGAAATATCTCATAACTCTTTGTATATAGCATGCCAATGTTCTTTACCTTGCGCTTGTTAAACCTGCAAGTACTCCTAATGCATAGCAATATCAGGCCTAGTGCCAATCAGTAGCATATCTAAACTTCCGATTATACTAGCATCTTCCTTTTGATTTATTACACATTTGTTCCTTTCAACAGGAAAGAAGTAACACTTGAAATCAAAAGGAGTAGCAACATGCTTTGCAATCATGAAAGTGATTATTTGTTTTCAAAATTTCTCAGACATAATGGTGATGGCTGGTCACGGAAAATCCCCTCACATGTTCTTGTTATTTTATTCAAGAATAAAAATTGCCACACCAAGATCTTTCATATCAAAATGGCTTCTAAGAACATTTTAGCTTCGATCAAAACATTCATAGTTAGAGCCAAAGATTCAACAAATCATCAACATATAGGCAAATAAATCACATGAGATGATTCCAAGACTTTGATGTATATGCCTTATCACACTCATTTGTTTTAAAACCATTTTCAAAGCAGGAGGAATCAAAATTTTGCCATTGCTTTGGTGCCTGTTCAAAAGCCATATATAGAGAGATTTAGTTAAGTTTACATACTTTGCTTTCTTGGCCTCTTTTCAACAAAACACCGGTGTTGGGCCATATTTAAATTTACTTCATTTAGGTTCCATTAGAAAAGCCAGTTTTACATCCCTTTGTATGAAGTTGCAAATCAAAATGCTGCAGCCA